>JAOTAV010051108.1:0-16206 GCA_026546445.1 Cyclargus thomasi
ATATATAAAATTCTCGTGTCACAGTTATCGTTGCCATACTCCTCCGAAACGGCTTGACCGATTTTGATGAAATTTTTTGTGCTTATCCGATATCTATGAGAATCGGTGAACAACCCTAATATTGGCAAAACAACGTTAGCGGGGTCAGCTAGTTATATATGATATTGACTGTACTGTAACTTCTTGATGGAAATTAATTTTTCACAGGAAAAAAACTGGTTTTCATGCATTTATATCGCTTTATTAATTAATCATTTACAACAATTTCGTTTTACACGATCGGGTTTCGATTTAATCATCCCCAGGTGTAAAGCGCACGAAAAACAAGTTTTATTAACTACTGTAGAATAAATTAATATTTTTTAAGTATAACGCGGTATCTATGTTTCAAGTTACTAGTATGTAACCTTCGATAAAAAAAAATTATAACTCAGAGTGAAAATCAAAATATTAACCCGCGACTTTTGTAGTTATAGAAATGATTTAAATCTTGGACCACTTATCCATACATATAATGAAACAGTAGAATTGGAGTGTCTGTACATTTCATATTTTTACAAAATAATCAATGTGGGAGTGCTAAGGAACAGTAACAGACACATATCGATAGAAAAAGTTGTCTGCCTTTCTGTTTATCAGTTTGTCTGTTTGTACGCGCTAATCTCAGACACTACTGGTCGGATTTGAATATTTCTATTTTGTTTAATACTTTTTTGGAAAATGTACGGTTCCCTCGTGACATACAAATTTTGCGCAAAAGTTTTTGCTGGCACCAACTTATTTGAAATAAAGTATTCCATGCTCAAAGTTAACTAACTCACATATCTTATTCGATTAGAATTCGTTTCATAGTTCATCGTTTCAAACATTCGAACTAACAAACATTACAACATTAAAAGGATAAATTTACTCCAGAAGACGTAACCTATTTTGGTTTCTTACAGTACTTAATCGTCGTAACAAAACGTATTCCCGGGCAATAACCACAAACAACACGATAAAACTGACAACACACGGGACTTTCAAAGCCGTCTAATATTTACAAACGCCCGATACGCTGTCATTCTGACTAATAATAACTTTTGAACGGTCTCGAACTTTGCCACCGAACACATGGGGAGTGGGGGCGAAATGGGGGTGAAATATGGGACAAGGGACTATCCATAAAGTACGTTACACAGATTTCATGATTTGTAGACCCCTCCCTCCTTGTTACATTTCTGAGGACACTTCCCTATTGTGAATAAACTTTGCAATCATACACCTTAAAATTTACCAATTTACCACATCAGTATTTCAAGTTTTGAGATTAAATTACAATATTTGAAATCTGTTGTCACAAGACTGAGGAACCCGTTTATCACACTTCGACGACCCCTCCACCTCCCCCTTGACATGTGGCGTACTTTACGGATAGCCCCAAGGGGGGTGAAAAGGTCGTCATAAATTAAATTACACCGCCAATAGTAACCCACATCTGAGTTACTTACCGTGATTGACAGTGGTGAAGGTCTAATTATGTTAGGGTCTATTACCGGAGCCGTTGATGTGTGGTGCGATAACGTACGAGTCTCGCACGAGTTTCTTACGACGGTTCTTCTCGTCGGGCTACTTCCCGGATCGATGGAAAATCAACACGTAGGTCGTTCAGTTTGTAGATTCAGGAACTAAACAGATTTTTTTTTAGTTTTAAAGTGAATATGTTATGTGCGAGTTTCAAAAAAATTTAAGCGATGCTTTGGCAATAAATCTTTTCCGAATTTTAGATCAGTGTAACCGCTTTATGTAGAGAGGGTTAAATAAAAGAATTTCTACTGCAGAAAAAGACAAGTATAATAATATAGATCGTGGGTTCGTTTTTCACAATGACCTTTAATGTGAAGAAGACGCAGTACAGTAAAGCCGATGCTATACTGTACTGCGTCTTCTTCTTCAGATGACTTCGACAAATGATGATGTAGTTAGCTGTGACAGATATTCAGGTTCGTGACAGATATTCAGGTTCGTGACAGATATTCAGGTTCCGCAAATTTTGTCGTAAGGGTGTAGATTACCCCATCCGGATAGGCTCCGTCGTTTTCATCTACAGCAAAATTCCGGTGTCGCAAAGAACCCCAATTGGGAAAAAGACAAATTAATATTTCTAATAGGTATTATAACTTGTAAGATATAATTAAATAATAAAATCCGTTTATAGTAACAATAGATTAGCTGACCAGAGGTTATATAACAAAATCGAAATGTCAGTTTTTCCAACTGTCATTAGTCTTAACTTTCTAAACAAACTTCATGCTGTTGTAGTACAACCATAAGCGAGAACAACGTCTGTCAAATTATTTTAGCAAAATGCGCTATTACGAAAAAATCATTAAAATTCCCGGAAAATCTATAAACTTAAGTCTTTTCATTTCTTAGCGAATCCCCAAAAAAGGACCTAGAGGCGGTAGAGATGCCTATAAAATAAACAAATCGTTACATCTGCGGCCCTAGCATAGCGACCGAGAAAGTGTTTCTTTCTACAGCAAGATAGACAAAGTGACGTTGAAGTACTAGTCAAAGGAAATCTGTCAGTTTCTCCCAACTGTCAGTTTCTTACTACTGACGTTATGCTAGCCTGCTGATTATTTGTCCCGACACATAAAAGCTTATAAGTTTTATTTGTCTCTTAAAAAAGCACGACACCACGCTAAAGAAGTAAAAGTTCTAAAATCCACAAAGATTTTTTTAATATACATGGACGCTTCACAACACGTCAGTCAAGCCCCGTGGTAAGTACTCGAGGGACTTGTGTTACGGGTACCAGACAACGGAAATATATTTAATACTTTTATACTATACATATATTTAAGATTTTTATTTTATTAGAAGACTCTTCCTGGGTTATCGAATAACTTATTACTTATTTACTTCCTGTCGGCGGGAATCGAACTCGCGACCCCGGCTTAAGCTAGGTGCCAACCACTTGAGCCACAATGCTCGTTGTCAGAATATATATATTATAGGCGCGTGCGCTCCGTACAGGCAAAAAAACATTTCGCCCTTGATCGGCGAGTTGATAAAGTTCTACGGCCGATTACGTGGACGCTTGCACGATGATCGTGACGAATAACGAACAACGAACAGCGACAATCATGTAGAGGCTACATAAGGAATGTTATGCCAAAAGTAGGAAAGGTTAAATAGGACACGTTCTCATCTAAAGATTGTTATTCCGACATGTTACTGCGACAATATTTTACTAAATATTAACTTATCAAGATAACAATATAACAACAATCAGCAAAGATTAAGATAAAATTCTTAAACAAATACGACAGTTGATACCTATTTATCATATTATAATGAATACTAATGAATATCAAGCCGGTAGTGAAACAATTTATGAACTGAAACTTTTTCAAGTCCCAAGTCACTCTCCATTCTTGGAACTAAGTTAATACGACCACCATACAACGGGATGGTGAATTTTCCAAAAACTCAGATTCGGAAAAGAGCAACAAAAACAATGTATTGGCAACTAATTAGCCACTTCATAATTTCGTTTACTTTCAATTTCAATTTTGCCAATTTTTGAAAGTTTCCAAATCTGATTTACGAGCAACAAATACTCGCTACATGAAATTTCATTTTCGTCAAAGATTTGAGAATGCCACTGCCAGCTTATACATAAGCTGTCTTCCATAACTCGGAAACGGCAAGAGCAACAAAATCGATTTATTGGCAACTAATTAGCAACAAATTAGCAACAAATTCCTGTTACATTGTTTTTTGATTCTGCCCAACTGTCACTGCCAGCTTTATAGACCTCTTGTTCGATTCCCGCCGACGCGACGGAACAAAAAGTCTTTCAATGTTCCTGGGACTTGGATGTGTTTTAAATATGGCTATCTTATAATTAAATAACAATTAAAAAATATCTTATAAATAAAAAAAAACCCTAAATCTGTGTATAATATAAATATATTTCCGTTGTCTGGTACTTGTAACACATCCCTCGGGTACTTAGCACGGGGCCAGACTGACGTGGTGTGGAAGGTATAAAAAAATTAACGTCAATAGTTTTTAAACTGATGAAATTCAAAGATAAACAGTTAAACACATTACTTTACATCATATACAGGAATTAATGTAGTAATTTATTAGTTGCCGATAAGATAACTGCTAGATTACGATTATTTTAACTTATCAAAAATTATAAGGCGCGCTAAGCACGTGTGATAATTTTTCGGGAAGCTGCGTACACACTAAGCCAACGGAAGCGATAGAAGGGCATTCGGCGAAAGGGCTTTTAGCTTTCGAAGAAACGTCCAAATGAGATTCCTTTGATGTTACTGTCACGCAACGGAACGCAGTCTTGATACTGCAACCCGTACGGGCCACTAACGGCCGTTTTCAATATCCTATCTTTCCATAAACCTTTGTGTTAAAATTTAATAAAAATTAGATATATTTTTTATTTTTTTAATTTTAATAATAATTATTTTCTGACAAATTAATTGACATTTTAATTTAAATATTATTAACTTACTATTATCTGCGTTTCAATTTGCGATTTGCTTACTCATCGATACGCCGAGCTAACACTAGTAATGTCATTTGTCTATCCGTCAATGTCAGTCGATAGATGTTATAAAATAGATAAAAAAAAGAACACTAGTACAGTACCTGGTTAAAAAGATTGCACATCGATCTTTGGAAAGAGAAAATAAGCCCAATGTTCGAATGCGATGGAATGCGATCGCGTCCAGTTCAGAATATCTATATAGAGCTGTAACACACCCAATTTTACTGATTTGCAATAAAATAAATTGTACTATGGCATCCTAGCAAAAGATGCCATAGTACAATTTATTTTCAGCCCTAATCAAAAGCGATCACTCATAGAAATATGTGTGTATTTTTTTATTTAAAGAATAATAATTCTGCCGTCCTCAAGCTTAAATTCCGCTAGCCAACATCTGGTCGATTTTAACATTTTGATGCCATCCTAATCAGAATAAAAAACTACATCAATTACCAATATTTTTGTAGCTTTTATAGTCATCGAATTATTAAAATTAATATTGCCGTTAGGAAGCAGGAAGCCCTTAGAAAAATTGCCACGTTTTTTGCCCATAACTCAAAAAGTACTTTTTATACACAACAGCATTTTGTTCGAGGACTGCATTATTGTACAACAAACCAAATCGTAATTGTTGCAACACCTCTTGTATTTTGTGCGACAGAGATAACGCTACACGCAGGCAAAATTAACCGATTGCCTCTTTCTAAAGGTCGATGTGCAATCTTTATTACCGGGTACTGTACCTTTCCGTACCAATAATTAGGACGTTTGTCCACCGCACGCCCGCTGTCTCCGTAGACCTAATAAAATGCCACTGTACGACATAGACATTAAGTTTTATTTTGCTCTACGCCACCACAGATTGCAGAGCAACCACGACATGGGCGCTAACAATATTATAAATAATTTCATTGACGGTTTCTCGGAAGGTGTGCGGTAAACAGACGACCTTACTGGTTTTTATCAAATAGACGATGACTTTTTTGTGTCACAAAAAATGAAAACATTCGGTGATAACAATAATTAATTACCACAATATTCAAGTAAGCCGTCGATCTTGACCTCTGTGATGATTGTTTAAGAGATCTGCGTCTTTATATTTCGCGATAACTTGTGATGAAGATGACACGATGACGATCTTCTTATTTTAAAAATTCTCGTTTCACATTTTTGTAAGTTACATTTGATACATATCGATTTTTACTCATAAATGTAGAAATCGGTAAAGCTGTTTCGGCAGTGAAATGCAAGTGACTTCGTAACACGAAAATTTATATTAATATTATAAATTAGAAAGTGTGTATTTGTATGTCCTTCCTTAGCGACCTAACGAAGCAACCTAGCATTGTATGAAAGGATGGAGAGTAATATTATTTTATTTATTTATTTACTATTTAGTTCAGATAACAAGGCCCATAATATAAATACCTAATAAACTAACATACATATACAACGTCTACTTTTGGTCTTGGAAAAAACATCGTGTCGTGTCCCATTCATATTTGTAATTTTAGGGTTCCGCCCCCGAAAGGTAAAAACGGGATCCTATTATACTATATCTCAACAATGGTAATAGTTAGAGAGTTGAAATTTTTATTATGTATTTCTGTTGCCGCTGTAACAACAAATACTAAAAACAAAATAAATTTAATATTTAATGGTGGCTCTAGTACGATAAATAGGTTTTTGTTATCTTCTTCCATTTATAAATTCGACGCGCTTCTCGTTACACTTGTTTAACGCACTGGTCTTTTTAGAGGCACGAGTTCAAATCGTACCTCAATCGTATTTCAATAAAATAATTTTTTGCCTAGTTTTTGTTTTGCTGTTACGGAACCCTTCGTGTGCTAGCCCAATTCGCACTTGGCTGGTTGATTAATTTCACACAAGCGAAACCAAAGCCGCGCAAAAGCTAACCTACAGTATAAAAATAAGTCTGCTTTTCCTTCCTGACGCTATAAATCCAGTACGCATGAACCGATTTCCACCTTTTTGCATTCGTTGGAATGGAAGGTCTCGGGCTTCGTGAGGTTTATAGCGAAGATTTTATTTAGCAAAATCAGGAAAAATATCAATAAAAAGGTGGAAAATAATGATTCTCAACTTTGTTACCACGCGGACGGAGTCGCGGGCAACAGTTGGTGTTACATAAAAAGATAGGTACGAGGCATGAATTAGAAATGTTTCTAATGGAAGATGGCAAGGAGTGGAACGTAAAAAATAGAGATAGTAGAGTTACTTGTATGGACCAATTAACCTACATTTAGAGAAATGCTATGAAGTATAATTAATCCTATAATGTGAGACCAATTAATTGTCGTCTGGTATTTATTTATCGATTTTCTACCATTGTTTAGAACTATTTGACATGGCATTGGATTCGATGCAATAGTTAGTACTGAATTGTCTATAATTATAATATAGAATACATAGCCCACATATTATAGAGTTCTGTTTCGGAATTCCTAACGGTAAGTTTTTCGAACGCAGTACTACAACTGTAGTACTGCGTTCGATCGTTCGTTCGTACTGTTTGGAAGGAAATTTTGTGTACAGAAAATTTCGTATCATGGGGGAAATTGAAATAGAGCCAATTGACGGACCTACATTATTTGCTCGGTATATGTAAATTTCATCTAAGTCTTGATCCTACCAAAAACAGTCTGTAAAAAACAGACCAAGTCTCGTTTGAGCTGCTTCTCTATCTCTTTATGTTATTATTATTATTATTAAAAAATGATTAAATCTAGACAAAGGCGTGCCAAATCAAAGGTTTCTTATTGACATTTGTTTATTATTATAATTAATATTATACGACTAGCCTGGCACGTCTTTGTCTAGATTTCATTACTTTTTAGAGATAAACAAGCAGCTCAATCGAGACTTGACCTGTTTTTTTAAAGAATGTCTTTTGCCGGAATTCCACTTCTTGTAGAAAGGTTTTTTGCACAGGTTTTGTTAATACATATCATTGTATTCTTTTTTTTATGGTACGGAACCGGTTTTGAATGGATCCGCTGCCTCTTCCAAAAAAAGATCACCACAACAGTCGTCAAAATAGTCATGGTTTTTGTCAATGTGTCGTGAGCTTAATAGACGGCAAAAATCTCAGTTTTATGGTATTATCCAGAGTTTCTCATATAGGGGACACCTAAATGTTTCTTGTAAAGATGTTACGGCAGTGTTTGCTTGGCGCTCGACTTGGTGGTGCCACTGCCGTGCCACCAGATCTGTCGGCAGGGTATGACATAGCTCGACTAACCTACTTAGATCCGCAATTTGGCTTTGTTTCAGCTTCCCTGATTGTACGTAGCCGATCTATTGGAGAGATTTTATTAAAGAAACCTAACTTAGTAATTTACTAAGTTAGGTTTTTACTGGAGTTCACTTTGATAGTCTTTAAAATATAATTTAGCAATCTGCTAAGTTTGATGTCTACTGGAGACACTTTGACACTTTGATACTTTGGTATATTATGTCTGTCTGTCTGTGCGTCTGTCTTTCTGTGACGTCGTAGCACCGAAACGGGTGAACCGTTTTTCATTTAGTTGTCTTTCTCTGTATGATCGAGAGTTTCTTTCATAACTGCACTGTGAAAAACGTAAATACGTTTATAGCCAACGTGATGTGCCTTTATTGGAACCATTATGCCATTTATATTTTACGTCAAACGTGCGATAGAGTCCGCCTCGAGTACAATTACAAGAAATGATTTATCATGCTAAGTAAACAAATGAGACCGAAGCTGCATCATGAAAATAGTACATAGTGGGTGTAGCAAAAGTAAGTGATAAAACTTCAAGGGCATTTTTCACCACTTACAGATAGTATATTTATTTGACAGTTACATTTTTATTTGATAGATTTTGTATGGAGAATCTATCAAAAAGGTTGTGGATAGCCGAACAGAAACTTTAACAGTAAGCGGTGAAACAGGCCCTAAGGATCGTACGTGTCCCTGATATAGAATTCACTGTGAAAGTAGCAGCGCTGAAAGAGTTTTTTTTGGGATTTGTATGTGCAAACTCATGTCGCTCGAACGCTTGGCCGTACAAACCACGAAATTTATTTGCGCTTACAGCGCTGATACTTTCACTGTAAACTCTATATCAGAATCACCAACGATCCTTAAAGTTTTATCACTTACTTTTGTTACACCTTGTATAACTTGCAGAAAAAAAAAACATAACGAAGTAAATGAAGTAAATTAATATTCTGTGCATTGTAGATATTTTAAATAATATTTTAGGCTTAGTTAATACCCCTTAAATATTAATAATTAATATTAATAATTAATAATAGGGCCTCGCTGATATGTTTTTTTAAATCTCTATCGATGTAGTGCATTGGTGTAAGATCTCAAATGTTATTTGTTTTTTTTGTCTGTCTGTATGCTTGTGCGCGCGTTACATGTAAACTACTGCTCCGATTCGAAAACAGTTTCCTCAGATGTGTCAGTTTTGTTACAACTTAGCATGGTGTTTAAAATTTCTCCTCTACCTCTCTAAGGGGACAATAAGGGAGGTCAGATTTTTTTATGACGCGAACGTTTTGACGAGGGAGAGCCATGTTTCGGCACAAATGGGCTGGCTTGACCGAAGTGATACCACGGGCTCACAGAAAACTTAAGTAAAACGGCTCTGTCCTGTGTTTCGAATTTACCGGTGGCCCAACTTCCCTCATTCCCCTATCCCCTCATAAAGGCCGGCAAAGCACTTGCGACTCTTCGGATGTCACGAGTGTCCATGGGCGACGGTAGTCGCTTTCCATCAGGTAACATCAGGTAACTTTTTAATAGGTGTAGCCGCCGAATAATGTTTTTTTTTTTGCCGCCGTGAACTCGGTGTGCACTATTATGCACGCAGCGAATATGGCAAAAGGATATAGGTGTCACTGTCAATCCTAATAATGCACTACGAACGTAGGCCAAATTGCAATTCGCAGAGACCGACGACGTCCTCAACACGTGGTCGTTAATTTTTACAATTTTTACCGTCAGCCAAGCGTAAAACAGTTCTTTTTTATAAATTTTTCACACGTTCCCAATACGATTTTCCATGAATTATATAGCGTAACAACCCATAGAAGACAATTTAGTTGATAACTTGTAAACGTCACGTGTCACGATAAAAAAAAACACTTATAAGCACATAAAAACTTGCACTCACCATTATCGGCGAAACATGTGACGAAAAAAAAAAAAAAGAGCGCCCACGTGCGCTCTAGTTGCCGATAGTTTGTGTACTGACAGGTTGCTGGCAGGTTGCGCGCGCGCAGCCCTGATAACTTGATAACGATAGCAGCTGGTTCCTAATTACTTTTGATAATAGCCTTTGTAAGTTTTGGGGAATTTTTATTATTACGTTTTTGTTTAGAGGTATATTTTTTTTATTTTTACTTTTTTAGGGCTGCAGTTGCACAATAGTAAAGTTACGTTGTGAAACAAATCAAAACTTATTACGTTTTAAACACGCTCTATGTTTATGTATATTATGCTAGCCTTTCTTGCGTCTTCACTCGTGTTTTTGAAAATCACTTAGAAATACGAATCCTTACCAATGTTACAGATGCGAAAGTGTGTCTGGGACCTCTTCACGCCTAAACCGTTAAAACGATTTTGCTGAAATTTGGTATGGACATAATTTGAGTCCTTTGGATACTTTTTATCCCGGTAAATAAAAGGACCCCGTGCGATAAACTAATTTTGGCGCGACTTAACTAAACTTATAAATAAAACTTATGTACCCTTATGTATTTAATACTCCATCTACATTTAACCTTTGGGAGCATCCGTAGCCTAGTGAGTGAGATCTTTGGTTTGCCCTCGAGAGGGTGCAGGTTCGACCCTCGGTGGTGGCGTGTACCAAGTAGACTTATTCCGATCTCAAATATACAATACGCATGCTCATTGCCGTGGGAGAGCCATGCTTTGGGTACATAATACGGATGCTCATTGCTCCCACGCACGTTCCCATGCATGGAGAGCCATGCTTCGGCACGAATGGGCCGGCGCGACCGAAGTGATACCACGGCCTCACATAAAACTGGCGTGAAACGACGTTGTGCTGTATTTCGTTCAGTGAGTGAGTATACTGGTGGTCCAACTTCCCTGATCCCCCTATCCATATCCCCATTCCCAATTCCCTCATAGAGGCAGGCAACGCACTTGCGACTTTTTGGAAGTCACGAGTGTCAATGGGCGACGTCAGTTGTTCTCCATCAGGTAGCCTGTCTGCTCGCTTGCCCCGTAAATATCATAAAAAAAAAAAACAAAAATAATACTACGTAACAAATTTCACTAAACTCCATTACTTTCAGTGCGATTAACAGTCAAACATATAAACTTTCACATAAGTGTGATCACGAAACATTTCGATTTTCTTAGCTCTACTTATTGCCAAATCCTTTCGACATTGGAATGTTAAAGTGTTCAGTTCGTGTCTTGACCAAAAACTAAATTGCGGTTAATTTTTTACTGGAAACGAGTTTAATGTCCCGCCGCTTTTTTTGCCGGGGATCATTAACCTGCTGGCTGCCGGCTGGTGATTGACGCGGCTGAAATAGTCCGTCTCCCTGTCCGTCCATAAATATATATAGTGACACTACTGCGACTCATTAACGTATGTATTCTGATAGTTTGTGACACCCGGCGAAGGATTTTGAGCGTTGGGGCCAGGGAATAGAATAGAAATTCGAGCTACCGGTGTGCGGGACCACGAAATGAATTTAGCCATAGAGCAGGAATAGTAGACAAGTAACAGGCTGGTGTTTCTAAGCAGCAATCTAGTGTTATTAAGCTAGCAAGCTAGTACTTCTGAGTTCGTGAAGACAAAACTAGCTTCATTTCTAAGCTAGCACACTAAGTGAATCAGTTGACAAGCCAGGGCTAGGCAAGATTGTTAAAAAAAGAGCTTTCTCTGCTAGCTTAAAAAACTAGCCTCTTATAGCCCAGAATTAAGTTGTACCTACACCTTAACTTAATATCAATAACTACCTAGGAAGCTTTAAATTAACATAGATATTAAAAAGCTTTATAATATCGATTATAGAGTCAATGCAAAACTGGGTAAGTTATAAAACGATGTACAATCAAACAACTTGGAACAGATACAGGTCGTGGATCTAGGTAATTTTGTCGGGTTATGTCAGCTCAGCAGACTGGTAACGATTTACATGGAATTGCAATTTCTGACGAAATTACGTCTTTCAATTTCCCTCAATATACTTTCTATCCGGTTGGAAGGAGGTAAAAGGAATATTAAACTTAATCTTTTAATAAAAAAACATCATTGTCTGTCCTTTTTAATTATGAGAATGATATTATTAATTATAATTATGTATGGTTAAGAAATTGCAAGCTGATCAGCATGACAGCTGATCCTCAGCTGATTCTCTGACAAGTAATTAAATAATTCATGTGTCGTATCTGCATTTTGAATGTCTTTGCAATTTGAATCTTTTCGCTACTTGTGTCGGTCAGTGTAGTTAACTGGCACTGGGTACAATAGAAAGTGCTTTTGTGTACTGCTCAAAAGTGCACATCACTTGAGCACTGAAAAAATTGCATCTGATGCGTATACCCTTGTTAAGATAAAATCTGTTTTCAATACAAAGAGATGAAACTTTGAGCTGTCTATCTGAATTTTTATTTTCATATGTTTGTATATTTTTTAGTTAAAAAATCGTATAAGTGAGTTTTGAGTGAGTTTTTTTCTAGGAACATCTGTCGCTTTCTAGCTCTACACTGACGTCACAGCTTACATAGACGTTTCGGCTTGTGTGTAACCTGTCGGAAAATCATATGTTATCCCTGAGTATACTATATCTAGCACAAGTGGTGTATTGAGAACCGGGATTATACCGTATTGGATATTATTGCTTGTCAAACTCGGCTTGAATCAATATAAGTGTCTGTTCAGCTGACTACACAGTATATTAAGTCTTTACACTATAAAGACATAGAGGGTGATACAGAACTAGGATTAAAAAAATAATAATCATTTATTTCAGGTAATATACTGGTACAAGAAAATTATGTAAAAGTATAAATAAATGAAATGAAATGGCTAAAAAAAAATATATAAAATTATGCTAAAATCACATCTGATTTCCGTCGCGATGTACCGAGATCCAGTAGGTTAGAATCGAATTGTTTTCCGCTCGCGTATTAGATAATATAAACCTGAAGGGTTTGTTTGTTTGAACGCGATAATCTTAGAAACTACTGACGGGATTAGAAAAATTAATTTTGTACTGTTTAGTCCATCTATCGACATCACTCTTCGACCAATAGCAGCCGAGCAGTAAACAAAAAATGTTATAAAAACGGGAAAATCTCTAAAGTTTCACCCGAACTTAGTTCGCGGGCAAAAGGTAGTTTATAATATAAAGTATGGATTTTATGTTGTAGTGTTATTTACCACTAGTTAGTGCCCGAAATTAACAACATATATGACACTTTTTATTCCGGGAACGGTACATTTTCCCGCAATAAAAAGTGTCCTATAAGTTGCCCAGACCTAGTAGCTATTAAACAAAAAAAGATTTATTCAAATCCGTCCAGTAGTTCCAGAGATTAGCGCGTACAAACATACGAACCGACAACTATTTTTCCGACGATATGTGTTCTATTACTGTTCATTAGTACCCCCACACGGATTATTTTATAAAAATACTAGCTGACCCGGCAAACGTTGTATTGCCATATAAATAATTTCCCCTAACATTTAGGGGGATGAAAAATAGACGAGAGAGATTTAGCCGATTCTCAGACCTACTGAATATGCATGCAAAATTTGGTTAAAATCGGTAAAGCCGTTTCGGATAAGTACGAAGACAAACATATTAGATGAAATGTACAGACACTCCAATTTTACTGTTTTATTATATGGTAGTAATAGAATATAATATATGTTCTTACTCATATTATTCCATTGATGAATAAACAGTGAAAAATGGCACGTATTTCGATAAGTAGCATGATGACCAAGATCGTGGCAGTTGGTCATAACTTATACCTAAGTTATTGAATATAAATGTTATTTATTTCACTAGTGGGCCCGACTGACCGGGCCTATCTGCCCAGCCCCCCTAGACAAGTGCCAAGCGAGTATCGTTTACGATAATCGCTTGGCGTGTTTCTGTATGGGATTGACGAAGACGAACGAAAAGTCACGTGATCCAGTCGAGTTTGAATAGCGAAGTGATTATCGTAAACGTTAATTGTTTGTCACTTGTCTAGGGGGGCTGGAGACCCTAGATGAATCTATCTCTTCGGTGTTACCTTCAGGCAAATGGGCCAGCGGGGTAAGTTTATATTCTTATAAGTATATTTACAAAAAATGTGTGTTATAGAATGATCTCCACTCTTTCATTACTAGCGAGGACTTTTACTCAAGCTTATAGTTAATTAGAAAAATCGATATTTTTTTGTAACAAACTGGAATAACTACTAAACTAAACGGCTAAGATGAACGATTTTTTATAAATTACAATATTTGGCGGACGAGGTGTTGTAATAAGATTTCGTAGATATCTTGCAGTATTGTTTATTCCACTAAATACAATAGGTGTTAGGTTTCACAAGTTGCAGTGTATAACAATATGAATTATAGAAGAGAATGCTTTATAGATTAGAGATGAATTATTTCATTAGAGAGAGAGAGAATTATTTTAGCGTCCTGTTCACAAATTTTTGCGGAAGGAAGTATATATTTCTGTGTTGCCAGAAATTACATACATTGCATGTTTAATGTTGCTATATTACAAAATATGATGTAGATTAAATTAGATCTCTATTTAACATTGTTATGGACGTTTTCCCACAAATATATCGACACTATAATCCCTAACGGGGATTGCTTATTTCTTGTTTTTATTACTTGTATATTATTTATTTTCCGTCAGCGGGGGGACATTTTCGAAACTCCGATTGTATAGTCAAGGCCGTTGGCAATGTTGGCACATGTACTCTCCAAGTTTAGGGAACACTGCAAAATTATGCACTGGATCTACGTTACAATAGATATAACAAATCAGTAACTGGAATGCAAATAAACTCATAAATCGGCGTAGTGCGCGTACGGCTTTAAATCACTGTAAGCCCTCTCTTCACATGCACACGGTCGCGACACGGTGCGGCACGGTTGCACCCGTGTTCATGTAAAAAAGTCCATACATTACTGTCGCCGTACCCCCGACTGTCAGCGCGATTACACCATAAGGTAAATGTGTGCATGTGAAAAAGGTGTTATTAGTATGCTTCGAACACCTGAGCAACGCGGGCAGACGCGTCAATTTTACAAACACTTTTAAGTCAAGGTACTGGTACATCATTATATTGTGCCAACGAGATGTTTACTCTGTATCAATACCTAGTACATAGATAGTGTTAGGTCACACATATCCGGTCACGTGCGAAGGAAACAGCCCGGTGACGTCATAAGATCAATACAATCTGGCTTAAGTTGCCTGGAAGGAAATATCAATAGCTTAGTTCTTGGATCTATCTGCAGTTCTTAAACTAGCCCAGCTTTTGTAGAAGAGTTGAAATTTTCGATTTACAATGTAACAACAGGTAACAACGAAAAGATAAATTAAATAGGTCTAAAGAAAAATAATAGCAACTATTTCCCAGATAAATTGCTAATTATTATCAACGTCATAGTATGAAAAAAAAAATATTTTTATAGGCCTAACTCCTGAACCTTCTAGTACTAGCTTATGGCTACACCATTACCTCAATATTGACATAATTAATATTTAAACAACAATTTCCTACTTTCGGTAGTGTACTTTTTACCAGCCTGCGTCAGTACTCAGGAAGGCTATGTTTTTCGAGAGTTTATGTTATATGTATGTATGTATGTATGTATCTATTTATGTGACGCTTTGCAGCCTGATCGTCTGGATATTGGCTTGACAGCTGGAGGCCTAAAACGCAATGCTGCAACGAAATTTTGTTAAAAAATCTAATAGTTTTGATAAAATAATTACTACGGAATCATTTTAAAGCTATTGTGAAATAAGTGCTTTGCAAAATTAGTAGTTATTTACAAGAAAAATGACAAAATGAATTGTTTTTAGCAAAGTGACTATTTTATAGGGGCTGTTGTTAGATTCGTATTTGCTAAATATTAAGCGCCAAATTCTTATATTGCATTGTTTAAATCGTAAAGGTTCCTGCAGTCGGGTTTTCTGTTTTAGGACATTTAGTTTGTTATTATGTTTATTATACTATTTAATTCTATTTAAATCCTTTTTGTTATATACCGAGAAGAGATTAGCCATAACTAAACTACGTCACAACAAATAATACGACACTTGTGTGTATTTTTCAACTTTCTACCTCTTAAGCTTGCATGTTCAACTATTAGTCCAACTTTTTTAATTAATTTTGCATTGATTGTTGCTTGTTTATAACTGCATTGCGTAGTATTAGTTATGACACACCAAGACGTTTTGTGTATCTGTGCAAACATACTAAATACTTTACACATTTAGATAACAATATGATATTAATAGCAAATATGTATTTTCAACTGTGCAAGGAAAGGTTACAAAATAATATCTAATATATAAAATTCTCGTGTCACAATGTTTGTCTTCGTACTCCTCCGAAACGGCTTTACCGATTTTAACCA
>JAOTAV010051119.1:0-16203 GCA_026546445.1 Cyclargus thomasi
GCCAAATCTGTTCTGCCGTTCTTGAGTTATAAGTGGTGTAACTAACACGACTTTCTTTTATATATATAATAGATTACTAATAAATTATGAATACTCAAGTCAATCACAGACTTCAATTTGGTATATCCTTTCCAATTTATCTCCAGGCTAGTTGATGCCCGCAACTTTGTTGCGCGAAAATGTATATATCGCCGGAACCGTACATTTTCCCGGGATAAAAAGTATCCTATGTGTTGCCTAGACTTAATAGCTGTTCCGGAGATTAGCGCATACACACAAACAGACTTTTTTGTCGATTGGTGTTCCATTACTGTTCGTAAGCTACATTGATTATTTTGTAAAAATATTAATTGTATAGCCACGTCAATTTCACGGTTTTTTTTTTATATTTATAGAATTAACAAACTTTCCTTACTTAACCTTTTTTACTAAATCTGGATTTCTTAGAATTGTAGAACTGTTCGACAACATGCCAGACGTAGGTGTTATATGTTACCAAGTACAGTTAACAAGACGTTATATAAAGAGCCTCAAAGGAAAATTATAAAAAATACTGTAACGCTTTGCATTTTACAAAAAAAGTCGTTTACAAGAAAATTTGCGTTGAAAATTCCATAGCTTCCGTACTTCTATCGTTATTAATAAATTTTAAATTATTGAAAATAAATTGTCGCGCTGAAAGCCAGGTCATGGTTTATGTCGGTAGCTATCATATTATATTTAACTAGTTTTGTTTATTATTAGATTTTTCTCGCTTAGTTTAAATATGGTTTAAGGTTCAAAGTTACGGTAAAATAGAAACTTGAACTTTCAAATTTAATAAAAAACTAAAATGATAGGAATTGTGGCGGTACCCACATTCACACATTAAACGTAATAATCCTGCATCGCGCTATAGAAGTTTTCGAAACACGGCGGTATATATACGACAGCTGAAATGTATCACGTGGGCTTCGGCCTGACCGAGTATAACACCTCTCTCGGTCGGAAGATCTTCCTTTGGCCACCACGCACATTCTCACACCGGTGGCTCTCGACAGAACACAGGAATTATTTCAGCTCCTTTAATAAATTAATATATATATTACATAGCCTGTATGGAAATAGGACCCTTACTAATGATTTATCCTACGGGAGGACTTACCCCCTTATTCATAGAAATATTTAAACAGTGTTTAACTAATCAAGGTTGGCTGTCCCTTTCTGTCGTGTTACGATTTTAATATGCCAGAAAACTACGGCGAATCTTGATTAGCTAAACACTGTTTAAATATTTTTCTGAATAAGGGGGTTAATCGCTAAGCAGAATAAAAATGAATGAAAAAGAATAAAAAACAAAATTTCAAAATTTATATTATAATATCTGTTAGCCGTAACTCCATCCGCGGACAACTTATCCCGTTTTTAAATTTTTTTAATTACTGCTCGGCTACTGTTGGTCGTAGCGAGATCTTATACAGGGTGTAACTTTAAGGATCACAAACATTTCTTTGGCTTTAAGCGCTGCTAATTTCACAATGAAGTCTATATCAGGGATGCATAAGATCTTTGAAGTTTTATTACTTACTTTTGTATAGCGTTTCTCGATAAATGCACTAACCAACACTAAAAGGCACTCATAGTAATAATACAAAACGAATAGCAGAAATTATTTTATAGCATTTAATAATGGTTTTAAGAGGAAAAAATGACTAGATTTTTCAAGGTTTTCGAACGTTCATATCTCTTTTAATAATTATATTATAAAATAAAGAAAATACAGGGACATGCTAATAGTGGTCATCAATATTTAATGAAAAAAAATATAACTCTACCGGCATTATCCAGTAAGGAAACAGGAGACAAAGTTGGTATGGAAAAATTGTCCAAGTGTCTCTTCTTAAGTTTTCATAGACTTGTTGTAACGCTCGTTACATAGTTTATAATGGTGCCCACGGCTACGTCCGCGTAAAACTCTATAAATTATCCAGTTTTTACAACATTTTTTATGAAATCTTAGCTATTATTTGTCGCAGCGAGATATTATATAGCCTTCCTCGATAGATTTATTTATCAACACAAAAATATTTTTATAATTTCGGCCAGTAGTTCCTGAGGTTAGCGCATTTAAACAATCAAACTCTTAGATTTATATTATTAGTATACTAGATGATGCCTGCAACTGTGTTGCGCAAAAATAAGTTTATCGTATGGGAACCGTATATTTTTCGCGAGATTTTTATCTCGCTAAAAATATCCTATGTCCTTCTCCAGCTCCCATCAACTAACTTCTCACAAAAATCACGTCATAAAGTGGCTCCGTTACGACATGAAAAAAGGACCAACAAACAAACAAACACGCTTTCCCATTTATGATATTAATATGGATATACGATTACGAAGTAAACAATGATGATGTTTTTTTTTATAACCTTTTAGGCTGCAGTGACTGCTAAAATAAAATATGCTCAATTTCCCTCCTGTACCTAATCTATAAAACGTACTACGTCTCCAAGACGCTCGAGTTACGACAAAGCACTCTCGGCATGATTATAAAAAAAAAAAAAGTAAGTGATAATAATAATATAATAATATCTATGGACACTTCACACCACGTCAGTCTGCCCCTGTGCTAAGTACCCGAGGGACTTATGGGATTATGAGGGATTATGATGATTATAAGCCCCAAAAAACTCCAGTTTCATGCAATTCCACATTCAGCTAATGCCATTCCACACGAAACTTAATTCGCGCCAAAACTGACTCGTGCACGCCGCGCGATGTTTTTGTTATAATTTGCCTAACGACCTGCATATATACGCTAACTTAACCGTCGTGGAATTATTTCCAATTTAAATTACAATTAATTTCAGTTACGTAAGTCTGTAACAGTATTTAGTATAACGCCGTTTGTCCACCACAAACGTCAACCGAAAACGAGATTATTTCGGACCGATAAAATGCAACTTTATGATCTAGGCTATAGGTTTTATATTTTAACTACATTGCTCTATCGTGAATGTCCTCGCCGTCATTAAATGTGTAGAGGAAAATGAAACCTGTAGGCCTAAGATGTACCGTCGACAAAATGTTGTCTACACGTTTTCTCGACGTTTTCCGGTTTATCTCTTCATCTATATTGACTCTAACATGACATACTTTTTTCTCGTGTCTGTCGTCAAAATTAGAGATAGTTGTGTTTTTTAATTTCTGTATTATGTCTACGAACCCTAACATTACAACACAATCGAATCGAGTTTTGTCGAGATTTTGACATATAATAAAAATAAGTTTTCGTCACATGAATACTTTATTCTGTGTTCGTCACGTATTAAATAGTTGTCTGTCCCTTATTCTAATTATTTTTGGGGGTTTATGAGGAGCGGGAAGCGAGCACAATTCAAAGGAAAAGAATAAGGGACATTTCGAGTAAGCTAATCACTAGTATCCATCTCTTTATTTAAAAAGTAAGATAAAAAGTAAGTCTGTCTACGAACGAGAAATTTATCTCTCGACGTCTTGACGCAAATTAAGCACGGGAAAAAGAAATATACGTTAATATTGACAAAATACCCACGCTCGACAGTAAGATAAAAGTGACATATGTCGCCGGTACATCTTAGGCCGGCTGTAGTCTATGTCATAAAGGAGTGAAATACTTTTCATTGGGGCGAAATAATCTGGTTCTCGGTTGACGGTGTTGGTGGAAAAACGGCCTTATTGCAGTACATAATCGGCGAAAATCGTAATCGGTGCGATGTGAAAACATTCATACAATCGTTTGTAGTATATTACTAACTCATTGTGAGTTGATCAAGGATGATGGTCGGCGAGCAGAGCCGAGTATGTCATCGTTGGTATTCGCCGTTTATGGAGCCATAAGAGAATCCGAAGAACTATAGTCTATTGCAATATAAAAAAGATTCCAAAGAAGTGATCAAAGAAGCAAAAATTGCTTCTAAGGCTTGCCTCATACTACTTCTCCTCTCTTCTTCTGATTAATTTCGTTGTGGGTCCCAAGGATGCTTTAGCAAGTCCCTCGGGCGCCCTGAGATCATATCTGCGGGTTTTTGGGGTTGGATACCGCTGTCGATCCTGGCGACACAGAAGATACAGTGGTGGGAATGTGTGGTGGGCCAAAGCCCGTTAAAAAAATAAGGCTGGCCTCACACTTCCGGAATGGATGAATTCAGATCCAGAAAACGCCCGTCGGTATGAATAAAGCTGAACTCAGAACCGAAGTCCAGAAAGGTCATTCTAGATGTGTGTGATCGGTTCTTATATTATTTTGAAAGTATCTCATAAAAGTACCAGTAACCTGGAACCCACTAAAAAGAACCAGAAGGAAACAAAACACACATGAGATTAGCCGACCAACATAATATTTCCTACATAATTCTAATTCACACACGAAATGAGCTGAATCTAATTTAAAAATCTAATTTCGCCGCAGCGTTAAACAGTTCTAATTTAAAACCTACACAATTATGCCGCAAACTTGTACGTACATCTTGATAGGGCTGTGCTAAAATTATTTCCGTGTCTAAAAGAGCAGGCGACGAGTGGAGACTGTGTTAGTCGAGGTACGGCCCTATTTCCTCTTAGAGTAAACTAAAGAGGAGTTATTATTTAAGTCAGCGTTTGCCTCTGACGGGTTTATCATGTCTCCAAGGTATGAGCGGAAAGCGTTAATAAAATTAAATATTGAAAAAAAATACTTGAAGTACTTTACTACATTTAATTAATTTTTTTTTACTTGCTAATTTTGAAAGTTTATATTTATGTAACTAGCTTTTGGCCCGCGACTTCGTCCGCGGACAGGACGATTTTGACGAAATTTTCCGTCGGCATTTAAGGGGATGTGTGAATTGCTTAGATTTACAAACCAAGACGGGCAGGACAACGTCTATCAGATCCGCTAGTTTTATTATATTACAGCACAGGAGTCCCATTTTACCTAATATATAAAAATAATTCGGGTTTTCCTTCCTGACAAACTTCCTTCTAAATGCACAAACCGATTTCCAAAAACTACCACGCTAACGGAGTTGCGGGTAAAAGCTAGTGTTTTATTAAATAGTGTTACAGTAATATTTTGTAAATTTCGGTTACATTATACCGATGTTAAAGTAAATGCTTGCGCGTTGATCGTACCAATGAGCTATCAACAATCATTTCCAAATATAATATGGAGTGTGTATATATTGATGACCGGTTATGACATTGATGACCGGTTATGACATCGACGACCGGTTTCTAAAGTTTACCTATTCACTTTCTTTTGACTTGTAAGAGTATGAACAGGAGATCAGAGATACTCAACTGTCAGATCAGGGGGGTTACTACGACCTCTTATTTCCAGACAAATTCCCGACGTCCTCCTGTGCCTTGTGCCACATACAATAAGTACAGCGACAAATTCCCCTGTGAGCTACAGCATAATAAAAACTTATAGCACAGAGAATATTGAATAACATAATTGGATACAGTGTTACGCACGAGACATCTCCTTGTAGGCATTACTCAGATATTATAACACGTAAAAAGTTTATATTACATAGGAGTTTGGTCAATAAATAATAGCCGTTGTTTTAATAAACATGGTAACATTATCCTAAAACATACATCTTTTTCATTATGGCTTTCCAGTATAAAAGTAAGCCGCTTCCCAGTGTATCACAACAATGTTATAAAAACTGTTTAACGTGAGTCACGATTTTCGCACTTGGGCGGATTTCTGATTTTTTATATTAATTTATATTATGTATCATAGAGGAAATTGGAACAGAGCTGATTGAGGGGCCTACGTCATTCGGTCGGAATGTCATTTCCATGTAAGTCGTGATCTTTGCATCAACTTCTCTGATGGTACAAACAAAAACAAGCGGGCGTAGTTATGGTTTACCTTAAGTATGGAAATGTTGATGTTATTAGTTCAACATGTTCTGACATCTCATTCCAACTTGTGAACACGTAAACACGTAAACTTTACGAAAGGTATTGGAAATCGATTTATTCCATGTTCGCGCTAGACTTCCAACCTGCCTTGATGAGTCCATAAAGAGCTCACTATGAAAGTAGTAGCACTGAAAGCGAAGTATGTTTTTGAAGGCGCCTGTATGTATGTATGTATGTATGTATGTATGTATGTATGTATGTATGTATATATGTATGTATGTATGTATGTATGTATGTATGGTGTATGTATGTGTTTATTTATTTATTTAATATTTTTTGTGCACAGGAAACATTTACAAAAGAACAGTTTATACAGTAAGACGACACAAAGGATCGGCTTATTTCTAAAGAAATCTCTTCCAGCAGTTCTACGGAGAGAGATAGTCTAAGGATATAAGATAGTACGCGCACAATAAATATGAAAGTAACTTATAGATTATATAGTAAGTAACTTATATGTATGTATGTATGCATGTATGTATGTATGTGTGTATGTATGTATGTATGTAAACTGATTGATGGATTTTAACGTATGAGGTATCGGTGAGGTATATTCAGTACATATATCTCTATATGCGTATCCGAATCAAAAAACGAATCCGATACCGAATTTGCATCAGTAGCCGTAACCATAACTTAATCCGTATCTGTCATAATCTTAATTCTTATCTTTAGGAACATTACACAACCATCTTTAAAACAAACATTGAGAAAGACAAAATTAAAGCAATTTACAGCTAATCATTAAAAATTTTCATTTAAATATTCGAATCAAGTGAAAACCAAATACATAATCTCATTTAAAAAGCTACGCATATATAATTTAATAATAATAAACTTCGCAAATTCTTAAACGGCCTGAAACCCTAGCTTAACATTAATATTTAATCCTGTTTAAGTTTAAACAAGAATAATTAAAGTTATTACACCGTATCGTTTATAATTAACTGCGTACCTAATAAATAATTAAGTTACATGTAATTGAACTAGAGGATCGTGTGTACAATTCTAATTATTTAATTACTGGGATACGTCGACAGATAATTTTAGCCACCAACTATTTTGTTATATTGAGTATATTATAACGTAGTTAGTATGCTTTACGTAGTGACGTATATTATAACGTAGTTAATAGTAATAGTTTCTAGTTGTCTGGAAAAAAACCGCTTTTAACTGTAAGACCGCCAATTTCTACAGTTCCTTTATTGTGTTTAAGTTTAGTAGTTGGGTTGTGTGCAAATAAATAATTTTCAATCTATGCTAAGAGTAAACAAGGTCGGATCATAGTTATCATGGTGATTTGCTTCGATCAAATATTATAAAGATTCACAGTCGCCGTCTAAAATGTGGCACCGGTAGAACCGCGCTTAAGCGCTATTCCGCTCCTTATCGCTCTGAGACCGCGATTTTAACTTTTGTAAGATTTATTATGTGATATATATATTGTGAGCTTTAACTCATTAAGTTAAGTTTTATTTTTCAATATTAATTGATTTTGATTAAGGTTGTTGTGTGACTTGGTTTCATTATTTTAATCAATTTTGAATTGGATATCGTGGAAAGATTTTGGACTTTGCGCCTAGACTATAGTTTGTACTCGTCTCCCGATTTTACTTCGATATCGTGTGACGAGTGAAGGCAGACCAACAGAGTGCTTGTTAATTGTAAATTGTGAGTAAACTTTAAAAAACTATACTGTAGAAAGTGTCTGTCCATTAAAGTTTAGTTCAGCTATACTAATTTATTAATCTTTAGGACACATTTTTATGATTTTTTTTATTTATTTTATTTAATATATTAACACACATAACATTCGATTCTTCGTATAGGGTAAGCTAACATTCAATCTAGAACTGGGCGAAACAATTACAATATCGTATGTACAACGTACGTTGTATGATCAAGTGCTCGGAATTACCTAATACGAGCTTACTCTGTAACTAGAGACCGCTGTAATAACAGTATGCTTGGCGCAGCGAATACCTGTGACGTCATGGTGTACAGAATAATTACTTTAAGGGGCTTTGAAAACGTTTAAATCCAACATAAACTACGTTTTTTTATTTGTTAGTAAAAATGAGTTTTTAACGCAATTTGGCATACTTTAGTTTTCAAATATTCATGTTTGTTCGGGAAAGTATTAAATGAAAACTAAATGAAACTAAATTTACCGGCAATTTTAACAATTATTGCTTTAAAATCAAATTCGTAAAATTTAACAACTAATGAAATCTAGCCGCAATAGTTCCTTTTTCTCATTATGTGCTTTTAGCAAAGATTTTGACATAAATTAGTTCTATATTTGAACTTTAGTAATTGATCGCGAGTTTATCTCTATATTGCTGATTGTTTTTTTAATAGTTTTTTTACACGATACATAATAATGAAAATGTTACGGTGACTTCTAATTGAATAAAATATCTCCTTCTCTCAAACGGCTTAAAACCCTAACAGAATCAACTGCTCCAGTTTTCAGGCTGTTGGGTATTTTAACGCAATTAGGGGAGAAAATAAAATCATAACTGGATTCTTGGAACGGCTTTAAGTGTTGAGATACAAAAAACCATTAGCATTCATGGAATCGTTGAGGGGTTTACTCATTATTTTCTCCGTCACCGTCGTAATACTTTTTTAAAAAATATTTTATTCGGTTTTGGAGCGTAGTGAATTATGTACCCATAATTCACATTAATATGTAGGTTTTACAGATCATATAATACTCACTTTTTTCACTTCTCATCTCAGCTTTTTTTAATAATCGGCCATCACAAACGTCGACGAGTGAGCACGATCTTGTAGACGGCATACTTGACTCTGCCCGTCGATCATCGTCTTCGATCCCCTAATGGAGGCTGTACACTCGCCGAGACACAGCGAGACGGCCCGATTGCGAAGGTATAAATGGTCGCATTCGCCTCGTCTCGCCTATCAGCCGCTTGCGAGATTCCCACCACGAGACTCGCCCGAGAGCTCTCGGCGAAAGTGTACAGACCTCCATTACAACAACTCGTGGACAAAGTACTATGAATGATTGTGTGGACGCTTGTATGTTAATCGCACCAATTAACGATTAACAATCATCTACGATTACGTAGAGCTTGCTTCATACAGGAGTGATGCGACGCTACTATCAAACGATGATTATGAATCAAAATAGAATATTCTGATTCGTGCTTGCAGTATGGCACGCCGGTATTTCTGAAATAAGCTGCATCGTCTGAGGAACTGAAATTCAGCTTATAACATGCCTCTTATGATTAAATCTGCCCGTCTGAATAACTAACTGCTTATTAAATATTTATTAGCTTTTATACGCGACTTTGCCCGCGTAATAGGACATGCACGAATAAGAAATTATTTATATCGCGGGATCATTGAATAAAATAAAAAGGACGTAAGAAAATATTAATACATGTAGTTTCGACCTAAAACCGGCCAAGTGCAAGTTAGATTCTATTCTGTAAAGATTTCAACTCTCTAGTTAAGTATCTCAAGAACAGCTAGAGAGTAATGGAGTAGAGGCTGTAGCCTGAAGACAGACAGACGGACAGTTATCAAAGTCCTAGCAAAAGAGACTCGTTTTTACCCTTTGTGTGTATGGCCTAATATCCATTTTTGAACGGCGGATGCATTTCATTCATCTAAAGTTAAAATATGTTTAGGAGATACATTTCTAGCAATTGCCTAAAATTATCATGCTCGTATCTAGGGACAAGCAATTTTAAGACGACCCTTTTATTCTCTCCGAAATAATAGCTGACGAATCGGAACCGATAAAGGCCTACACTATCAATCAGCCAAACCTTTTACCAAATTCACGTCGAGAGCGCAATATAACTATATACAGTAATACTTCTTCGTATTCTCGAAATCTAATCTGAAAACAAAAAATTGACAACAACTTTTATTATTGTCTTGTATAAATGTGCACGAAATGTAAATCTATTTTATTTTTAAGAAAACGCATATGCAATAAATTATTAGCCAGGTTACCCATTCAAACCATATAGGATATAAAACAATGTGTTGGTGTGCGGGTACTTACAATAATTAATAACATCCCACACATCGTTTTGTCTGAAGTACAGAAATCATCAAGTACAAGTTTTCTAATAACAAAAACATCTAATATTAAGGCAGTTTTGAGACAGTTTTAATTTTAATGCTGATGTGTGGGAATATTTTTGGGCAGTTCTGATAGACTACTGCATATTATTTACGTTGTGTCGGGGGAGCAAGTTTCATCTGGACGTATTATCACAACGGGGAGAGTTCCATTTCCTGCCGTCGGATATTTTTCCGCCGACTACGGAAACTGACACCAAAAGGTGTTTGTAATTTTCAAACAAAATCCTTGGCTGTTTGTATGGAGGAGGCTTGACTAGCATTCTATACCCCTTGATGATCCCTTTATGTATAATGGCGGAAATTGAGAGAGAGCAGTTGACGGACCTACGTCATTTGGTCGGAATATGTCAATTCCATGTAAGTCGTGATCTGTCGACTGAATTTGACATAACGCGACCAAACTACCTAGATCCACGATTTGCATCTCTTTAAACTTCTCTGATTGTATTGTGTGATACATAAGATTATTAATTGTAAACCGTTGGATAATTGTAAGCTATGACAATATTTAATTATATTCATACGGGATTTGAAAGCTTACGGAATCAACTGACTTTAATAACATATTTTTTATTCTGATTAAATGTTCAAATGTCATAATACTGCGTATACAAAAAGGCATTTCAAAGCCACTCCATATTAATAATATAAAGTGGAAGAACCTGTTTGTTTGTTTGAAAGCGTTATACTCCGGGCAAACTACTGGGCGGAATTGAAAAAATATTTTTGTGTTATTTAATCCATTTAATATTTGTCGAGGCAGGCTACAAGCTATAAAACACCAGGCAACGACCAATAGGAGCCGAGGAGTAATCAAAAAAATGTTGCGAAACGAGATATTAATTTATAAAATTTCAAGCGAATACAGTCGCGAGCAACAACTAGTAAATTATTATAAAACTAGTTGGTGCCAACGAATTCGTTGCGCAAAAAATTGTATATCACGCAGGAACCGTATTTTTTCCAGGTCAAAAAATATGTTGCTCTGACCATATTAGACAAAAAAAGATTTATTAATTTTTTTTGTCGATATGCGTTCTATTGCTGTTCCTTAGCACATCCACATTGATTATATGGTAAAAATATTAAATGTACAGACACTTAAATTTTACTGTTTTATTATATGTATAGAAGTGTACAAAGCGTTGTCTAATTATTCAATGATTCATGGTTTAAGTTATGCTAACGCTTAACAGGATGAATAGAAAAACCTATAATAATAGCTCAAGCCTGCGGAAAACCTTGAACTTTCATATCGAAAACGCACGTTCATAGCACTTAGTCAAACTATCGTTAAAGTGTTTGGCTTTGTGCCAAATTAACAAAGGTATTACACAATGGACATAACGAATCAGTATGGTGACTTCGAAAAAATTTAAAACAATATACAACTTTGGCAAAGCTGTAATATTCAAGGTATACTACCGTACTAATATTATAAATTCGAAAATATGTCTGTCTGTTACCTCTTCATGCCCAAACCGCTGACCCAATTTTGCTGAAATTTGGTATGGAGCTATACTTTGAGCCCCGGGAAGGACATAGGATACTTTGTATGCCGGTATGTTATTATAATTAAAACCTATCAATTTAGAAAACTCTTCTTATTCAAGTTAGTTCTGCCTATTGTGAGTATATTATGAAAATCATTTAGTCTTAGTAGTATCACGCTGTCTTTTTCTGTCATGCGCAAAACTAGAGACAAAATATTTATTCGGCAGCTTCAACTTCTTATGTATGCATTATATTTGGGGACAAATATGTATGAGTTATTAGAGTGAATTCTTTTGGGTAAATGCCGAGATTACCCGTTCCTATCCCTCGTCCGTTTCTGAGAAGTTATTCAAATTGCCAGATATCCGGCCATCGGGTAGATTAAGATCCGCTTTGTGAATGTGTGTCTTTGTGAAATTTATTCTTTTACTAGTTGATGCCCGCAACTTCTTGCGCGAAAACTTGTATATCACCATACATTTTTTCGGGATAAAAAGTATCCTTTGCGTTGCCTTGACTTAATAGCTATTAAATAAAAAAGATTTATTTCAATCCGTTCAGTGGTAGTAGTACAAACAGATATACAGACAGACAAGTTTTTTTTATCA
Organism: Cyclargus thomasi; assembly: GCA_026546445.1. NCBI lineage: Eukaryota > Metazoa > Arthropoda > Insecta > Lepidoptera > Lycaenidae > Cyclargus > Cyclargus thomasi. Next base: position 12,168 of record JAOTAV010051119.1, read on the forward strand.
ACTTGTGTTCTATTACTGTTCCTTAGATATTAATTCTAAATAGATTTATTTGTAAAAATATTAATTGTCGCACACGCCAATTTTACTACTGTTCCAAAGACATTAATTTCACATGGTATATTTTTGTAAAAAAATATAATTTTACAGACAAGCCAATTTTACTATTTTATTATATGTATAGATTTTTGCGGACGAAGGGTTTTCTTGGTTTTGTTAAAACGAAACTTTTAAGAGCAGAAAGCAGATATTTACTAGAGTATTAAAATATTAAATACACATAGAACACTCTGGCTTGTTTGCTATACCCTGTTTTAATAATTTATGTGAAAGTGTGGGTGTCTGTATTTATGTCTGTTACACTTCCAAAGAATACTGATTTTTCTGAAATTCAGTATGTAGACTTTGGTTGCCAGAAAAAACATTTAATACATTTCGTCCCGAAAAATACAAAACTTATTTATATTTTTTTACGTTTATTATAGTAAATACGTGTACTCAGAATTTGTAGCTCAAGTTTTTTCAAGCACATAATAAAGTAGACAAACCTAGCAAAGCAGAAAACAAGCTTCACAAGACAAGCGTAATTTTATATTACGGGTGGGACACGTGTTTTCATGACTTGCATACCTTGTTTTTGGAATATTATGAGCAACATTTACTTTGATGTGCCCAGTTTAAATAAACATTGTGCGTTTATATTTTTGTCCAATATTATTATATTTAGTACTAGCAGTCCCGTGCCCACTTTGGGCGTTAATGATAAGCCCCTGCTTAGTATTATGAAAAATAGAACGATTTTAAGACCTGCTAAATATGCATAGGAAATTTAGTATATACTGGTAAAGCAATTTCGTTTGTAATAGGTAATTAACATTGTGACACGAGAATTCGTATAATTTTTTAATCTTACTTCTATGAATTTGACAAAACGTAGACAAAACTTAACTTCGTAGTGTTAACTCTTCTAAAGCAAGATGAAAAGTTTTTCTATCTTATTATGTATTATCAAAAAAATTGATTGAGAGCCAGATTGCGGATCTAAGTATTTTGGTCGCGTCACGTCTTACGCTGCCGATTTAAATCGAATTTGCATGTTTCGACCAAATGACGTAGGTCCGTCAAAATCGAAAAAAATACGAATATTGTTGTAAGCCTTCTTTGTCAACATGGCGCTTATTTAGTTTAAAAGTGATTAATTACTAAGAATAGTTTTTACTACGTATACTACTCCACAATCACACTTCCACTCGCTATGGCAGTCGCACACAGACAGAGTTTCAACTGTCAAGACAGTGACTATTATAATATTACCAACTACCCTCTATTATCATAACTATTGTTATCACTTATTGCATAGTACACTACAGGCTGCTTCGTTTGGGCGTTTTCAACATTCGAACAATCAAACACACTTTTCTATTTATAATATTAGTAATATATACGTTGACGTTGTTGACGTTGAATAGACGTTGTGGCAGTTCTCAACATAGAAACTTTGACTTCTTTTTCTTTTGAACTTGAATTATAGTAGAAAAAGTAGGTTTCAATTTTACAACGCCTTCAGCGGTTGCTCGTGGAACGAAAACCGCCATACTAAAAATTTACGTCCTAATCTAATACTAAAAATCAACGCCCTTCCGACGTTGAATCTTGAGTAATAAGAGTGTATGCATAAAATATTTGCCAAAATAAGTTTAAGAGGGTGTCTAGTGTTGTAATGTAATATTCTAATTGTTTATAGTTATATGCGCTATCTTATAATTCAAATAATTATTGTATATGTTTTCATATAATGTTATATGTATTTTTAATTTAAGTAAATTTTTGTCTTGGGGCAACCCGTGTAATTAACTTTATTAATTAAATACGTAGTCGCTATCGAGTATCCATAAATAGTATTGCTTCAAACTCATGGTAGAGCTGATATTTTCTGTGTAAACTCTATGACTTAAGAGAGACATACACAGTATATCCACCAAAGTTTTAAACGTCCTTTATCTGATACATATAATATTACTAGAATCGGCCTGCGGCTTCGACCACGTGGTATTATAATTTAACTCCCTGGAGCATTCAATGGGAAGAAATAGCACCCAAAGGTAGGATACCAAAATTTATTTAACGAATTTTGGGTGTGATCGATCGACAAATTTCTAAACAAAGAAACTTCCACATTGAATTTTTTATCTATGGCCCCGTGCTAAGTACCCGAGGGACTTGTGTCACAGTTACCAAACAACAGAAATATATTTAATATTTTTATACTATACACAAATTTAAGATTTTTGTTATACGATACACATTTTTAATACACATCCAAGACCCAGGAACATTGGAAAACTTTTGTTCCGTCAGCGGGATTTGAACCCCCGGCTTAAGCTATCAATGTGCTGACCAACTGAGCCACAGAGGTCGTCATTCATTATATTAATAGGATACGTCGAAGGTCCTAACCTAACCCAAAATGCGTTTAACTTGGGACCGTTAGTAAAGTTGTGTATTTTGCGAGATCCCCTTGAGCACCTTAAACATGTATGTTAGGCTGTATATTTTATACGTTATGTATGTCGTTTCTTCACCGATCACTGAGCAAGTTCTAAACTATTATCTTAAAAAGTACGACCAAAAAATCTATACTAATATTATAAAAGTACGACCACAAAATCGATACTAAAATTGTGTCTATTTGTTTGGCTGTCTGCTACGTCTTGACGCCTAAACCCACTATCCCTAATTCATTACTGACAATATTATTCAATTTTAACTAGTCTTCAAAAATACCGTTATTTATCTATAGACCTGTAACCCGTTTCCTTCTATTTCTTCAATTTTTAGAAACAACCATTTACCTCAAAAGCTCTTGCTAATATCGTTATGTAACAGGACCTTGCGGTATACTCAATTATGGTAAGCGATAAGTGTCAGGAGCACTGGGTCAAGGTGGTCTAAACGAGTTAGAGCCTGTACATTGCTGTAATTATAGGAAATTGACTTAGTACCTGCATCCCGCCGAGGCAATCGATAATACACTTGTTTATATATACGTTTTACGTAACTGAAAATATTAGAGAATATTAGAGAGATTATAAGTTCAGTGACTTAATCGTTAGGAATTAATAAAGACAAACAGGCAGACATAAAGAGAGACCTGAATATTGGCAATTTGTTTTCGATTTGGTATATTTTTAAACCGATTTCCAAAACGAGAAGGTTATATGCTCGGCTGTGGATGCATGTTATCTCATGCACTACTTATCACAGCTTTGTAAAAAGACGGTCCTGCGCCTGATCTCTACCCAGTCGTATAGGACCTCCGTCCTGGGTTATGAGAGTAAAGGTAGAGAGAGTGCTTCTGTGTTATGCGCACATACTATAAAATTACTCCTGCGTAACAGGCCTGGTTTCTATAAAACTGGCCACCATCACCGAAACTAGGCGAAAAATGACTGTACTCTGAAATATAAATTGACACTTATTATTTATAAAATGTATTTAATTTGTCCAATAATCATAGATTAAAAGCTTACAATTGTGTTTACTGCGTCGATTGTGTTTACTTTTATGATGTATTTACGATCAAAAATTCATTTTTTAGTTCGTATAAAAGCTTGTTTTAAAAATTTTTTTTAACTTTTTCGTCCGTCTTGAAGGCGAACTAAAACTTACTGTTATGGAAAATACTTGCAAGACGATTCTAAGAAGACCGATTTCCACAGGAGTAAATTGTTTCAACTCTGAGTTGCTATGTCCACCTTCCGGTTTCATCATCAGACCCTGGTTACTATGTATTTAAGGCTTGTAGATGCGCCAACGGGCTTGATCATACATTTTTAGTTTCGAACCTCTCTTCCCGCTAATAGAAAATAATTGATAAACAATTAATAAAAACAGGAAATAAGAATTCCTTTGTGGGGATTATAGTGTTATTCATTTTTTTTTATTGTAAAAAATTGTTTATCTTATTTATTTATTTATTTATTTATTTATATGGCGCTTGGCTACAACCATGGCCAGTGTCAAGTAAAGGCGGGAAATC
>JAOTAV010051130.1:0-16198 GCA_026546445.1 Cyclargus thomasi
AAAAATGGGGGCGCTAAAAAAATATTTATTCTCAAAGTGGGCAGTAGACAAAATAAGTTTGGGAACCACTGGTCTAGTGGTTAGGACCCTACGTTGTGAACTATATGTATGTAGAAATCAACGAGCCGCTTATACCACTGATCGTAGAAACATGAAATTTGGGGGGAGTGTTCTTGATTACGAAGGTGTCCTAAGGATGTCAAAAGGGGGGTTAAAGTTAGTATGGAAAAACGCGACTCCCTGGTCCAATCCGATTGAAAATTTGTAAAAACAATGCCTGATACATTTAATGGAAGATTTAATTCATAGTTGTATCCATATCCATACTAATATTATAAATGCGAAAGTGTGTCTGACTGTGTATTGCTTCAACCGCTGTACCGATTTAGCTAAAACTTGGTATATGGAGATACTTTGAGTCCCGGAGAAGGACATAAAGCTTTTAATCCCGGAAAAATGTACGGTTCCCGCGCGATAAACGAATCTTTACGCAACGGAGTCGCAGGCATCATGTAGTTACATAATATATTAGCTGACCCGGCAAATGTTGTTTTACCAAAAAAATTTAGGGTTGTGCTACCCCTAACATTTAGGGGATGAAAGATAGATGTTGGCTGATTCTCATAACAACCGGATAAGCACAAAAAAATTCATCAAAATCGGTCAAGCGGTTTCGGAGGCATGGCAACGAGGTATGGCAACGAAAACTGTGACACGAGAATTTTATATATTAGATAAAGATAGTAGGAGGACTCAATAGAGTCTATTATTGCTGATGTTTATATTTACAGTGGCGAAATCTGCATGATAAAATATATTATAATAACATAACATCACAATTTGTTGTAGTTCAAATGACTAAAGTACCGAAACAATAGAAACCACGAAAATAGTTCATCTAAATAATGATAAGGACTTATGCAATCTCTTTGTAATCTCGTTGATAAGCAACGGTACCTGGTGCAAAAGAAAAGAACTCTTATTCCATTCCACTGAAATAGAATTCAGAACGACAGCAAATATTTCGAAATCTGCATAATTTTTTCGAGACTCAAATGATTTTGTGAAGTGTTTAAAAGTAGGTTTCGGATTAAAGTCTATGGACTCGGTGATTATAATTGTGAATGAAAAAATATAAGTGTTAAAGGGAAATAGTATATTGAGCAATATTAAAGTAATTTTGGAAGTAAGTAATATAAGCTTTAAGAAACTTATGGACCGTTCAAGGGAGTTCTTATACAAAAAACGTGTTTTTGGCACTTTCTTTCTTTTCATAATAGATGTCGCTGCTGGTACCCTACATCGCGGTCTGTTGCGCAAGTCCAACTCGCACTTGGCCGGTTTTTTTCCTCCTAGAAATGATTCAATCAAGTCTTTCTAAACAGAACTAGAATTGAGTTAAATATAGCCTATACTAACCTTTGATTAAAATCGCATCTTTTTAATGAACTTAATAAATAATTGCCTGAAGTTGTTAAGACATGAGCTCACACATACCACAATTAAAATGTAATTCTAAACAGTTTGTGAATATAATGTTCTCTCAGTCATCTATTAGTGTTGATTATGTTTTGTTAGATGAGGGATTTATAATATAGGTATTAATTGACCAAGTTGAATGTTCAAAAACCATAGACTGCAGGAACCGTAAAAAATCAGCCAATTTTTTTTAAATACTTTTATCTCCTTTATAATCTCAAGCCAAAATCTATCAAGACGTTTAGGCTGCACAGCAGAATACATCGCGGGGCACTGCTATTTCTTTCATAACAAGCTAAATGTCCAAAAACAGAAAACCCGACTGCAGGAACCAATGCAATTCAAACGTCAAGTTATGTAAATTTTTAGAATGGCTTTTAAAAACCCTTCATTTCGATACCCTACTCTACCTAAATGCGCGAAAAAAAATTTTTGAAGCCTGCAAATTTGACTTCAAAAGACGTCATTTTCATTTTTAAACTTTTTAATGTCCCGAGTATCACTTGCGCTATCAAGGCGAATGTAACGATACCTCATACGTTAAAATCCATCAAGCCGTTTAGGCTGCAGAGCGTGTCAATCTACTAAACTTACATAAATACTCTCATAGAAAAACATAACCACTGGCGCGGTCGGGTAAAAAGGCCGGCTACGCACTTGCAACATCTTCTGAAGTTACAGGTCATTATAGTTGAAGGCAGTTGCTTTCCATCAGGTGACACCTAATTTAAAAAAATCAATAACAATAGTAGAAACTTTCTCGAGTTTTGGAATATGAAATGGGGAGTGGAATAGCGCAATAGTGACACTTTAAGTGGAAACGCATCTGTTTAAATAGATTAAGTGGTACAGTTTGTATTGATGTCTTAAGTAGGGACAAACTGGGACACTGGATCTGTGAAAGTACAATATGTCAAAATATTCGACACAATTAAATAGTACTGGATGACCTGATAAACATTGTTTTGTCTTATAAATTATTTCTAGGTAGCCTATTAAGCAACACCTAGCATATTGTGAGACGTGACATGAGAATTTTATACAGGGTTGTGCAGGATGAATGTGAGATGTAAGTGATAAAACTTTGGTCAGCAAGGTCTACAGATCCGTATTGGGATATACAGCTTGCCTCAAATACCTACGCAAAAATCTTACTAGCCCCTTAGACAAGTGGCAAGCGATTAACGTTTACGATAATCGCTTCGCTTGTTTTGTATGGAATTGACATATTCGAACTCGACTAGATCACGTGACTTTTCGGTCGTCTATGTCAATCCCATACAAAAACACACCAAGCGATTATCGTAAACCGTAATAGCTTGACACTTGTCTAGGGGTGCTCTTAGTAGAAACTAATAATAGTTTAAGGAAATTAGATCCCCAGGGTGCTGCTCTGGGTCTCTGATTTCACACTACCTATAGTTATAGAGATACTAAGTTAGATTAGGATCATGACGAAATGATAATTAACTTAATGAAGAAAGTAACGCGACTGATGTAATTGAAACTTCGGATTTGTGATGGCTTGTTACAGCAATTACATATAATAGACTAAACTAATTTCTAATTGAGATCACTTTCTATATTATGTATCACCCTAAGAAAATTGTTCGTATTTTAGGAGATATACATTCGTCGCGACTATGTAGTTTGACGCACTTTAAATTCTGAAATCACGTAAAAATATAAATAATTTCAGAACGTAATATTTTTCCAAAAGCAAAAGCAGAATATTATTTTGTTTCTTTCCATCCTTTTAACGACGTCTATGACAAAAATCAAGTCGATTGTTTTAGGACAAACAAACTTTCCCATTTATTATATGATTATGGCAATGAAGTGATTAATATTTTAATCAACTTCCAAAAATGAGGAGCTTGTATTATGTTTGACTGTGCATTTTTCAAAAGTTTGTTCACTGACTACTCCGTTTTTGGTGTTGAAAATTGTTTCTTTGTTGTAAAGGTTTTTCCTACTTTAATTTGATTGCATAAGAATCAAAAACTGAGCCCTTTAACTGCAGAAGATACTGATGACGGAATAATCTATGTAAGTGATCCAATGTCGTGACATGCCGTGGTTAGTAAGCAATTAAGAATATCGATCTGAGATAAGATCTATCTGATAGAATGTGGACAGATCTAATTCTGTTATGTCGTTCCAGTGAGTCTGGTAATGCGACTGATCACTCCAGATCACACTTTAGATAATTTTATAATCCTGTTACTTAACCTGAAAGTAACGCGAAAAAAACAATTACCCACTATTGCACAAACGGTTTAAAAAGCAGAAAAAATAAACTCACGTTCATATATTTTAATTATGAATGTAATGTATTTATTATTTGTTATTTTATGGAAATTATTTTATTTATGTTTCTGTTCTTTGTATTTTAATACTTTTATTACAGACAAATAGGCTTTAATCAACGATTAACTTTAATTCAGCTTCTTTAGTCTCTAGCTGCTTTAGTAATATCTATTTAGTAATTCATTACTTTCTTCTCATTACTCTGTGTTGAGTTCTCCTATAATAAAACAATGCGTGAAGTGTCCCTCTCGACCATTAATATTGAGACGCTCAAAACAAATCTCTATGACGTTTCAATTTGTATATTGACACGTTTTTAATCTCATCGGAAGCTCACGGCGCCTCCTAATCTAATATTCTGATCTAAAACATGTTCATTTTCAACATTAATCAAAGCTGTCGTTGAGTCAAACGTTCAAGATTAATATTACCCCTCAAAAATATTTACAATGTTTCTTGATATCACCAAAAAATCCTCTAGAAATCTAATTTTTAGTAAAAGTGCCTAAAAAATGAAGTAATCTAGCCATAATGATACTATTTTTGTATTCTATATTACATGCGCCAATTTTTGAAGTTAATTGACAAACAATCGTAGTACATTTTTTACAGCATAGTCGATTAAAGTTAGGTTTAGTAATTAAATTATTTTGAACTCAATGTTAAGCAAAACATATCATTTTATCAAAAAACTGAGGCAGATAATATGCTCAACTTTTTTAACGGCGGTATACAAAAAGTCACAGTTAAGGATTAAGAAAAAAAGATACGAGAAAAGTAATATTTGTCGTATCAGGACTTGAAAGGCCAGCGCAGGATGATGATTTTTTTTAATTCAAAAATGAAAATCCTGCGAGTGTGACAAGTTCGATGTTTGAAATATCAAACATAGAACTTGTCAAACACGCAGAATTTCCATTTTTAAAATTAGCGGTGATTGTTATTAGATTAACACCGCAAAAGTGACACAGTTTTATGCCTACGCTCATTAATATGCTTGAATTAATTCGAATCTATTGGGATAAGCGTAAAAAATAAAAGAAATAATTATTATAAGTAGATATTATTTACTTATTATAAAAATCCTTAAACATTTTTAATGTTTATTATAGGTAAAGTTTTCAATGATAATATCATTTACTAGATAAGTTAAACTTATTAAAATGAACTAGTATTTTTATACAGTAATACATAAAGATGTACGCTAATTATTACAAAAATCCAAACACTTAGTTATCATTCATCGTTGTATCATCATTACACTCCGAATTTACTTACTCTATGATGTGCAAAATGACGCGTGTCTTTGCTTAGTAATTAAACGTGCGTATCTAATTTGTAAACAATTAAATAAAAATACTTAACACTAAAAAGTTAGCGCGTTGCAGTTTGTCGTAATACTCAAATTACGAGTATTTATGCAGTATCATAACATTCAAGTAGGCTTTTTTTATGATATAATGATTCGATTTTGTTTGAGTGTGGAATGTGTAGTGCGCAGAAGAGGTACAGTGGGACTGGAAGCACTGCAGCGTTTAAGCCGCAGTGGAGGGGGACACACCATTGCCTTACCGTGTCGTCTCTATAAATTTACTTCAATGGCTCCACGTTATTATTTACACAATAAAAAATAATAAAAAAATAAACAGCTAAAAAAGTTTGTTCGCAATGTTACTCAACATCGCAAATATTACGAACAAATATTGTCGGCATGTAGTGTTGTATTATTTTACACAACCTCTTTGAAACAAGCGCATGCCTTCGCGATCAAATATCGCCTATGTGTATTTGCCTATGTGCATTAAGGCCATAGTGATGACGACGTAACATTTAAGTTTATTCAACCTTATTAATTCTAGAATGTAATTAAAAGTGTTTTTTTTAGTTGTTCAATCAGGGAACTTGAAACAGATACAGATCGTGGATCTAAGTAATTTGGTCGGGTTATGTCCAACTCAGTCGACAGATCACGACTTACATGAAATAGATATATTCCGACCGAATAACGTAGATCCGTCAATTGTCTCTCTTTCAATTTCCCCCATTATACATACACCTACAGAATGTAACAAAATTAAGTAACAACATTTTAAGGATCGCATGTGTCCCTGATATAGAGCTCACTATGAAAGTAGCAGCGCTAAAAGCGATTTTTTTTGTGATTTGCACATTTTATGTTAGTACATTGTGGGTTAGGCAAGCCATGAGTTCTATATCAGGGACACATACGGTCCTTAAAGTTTTATCACTTACTTTTGTAACGTTAAGTTTTTTAGTCGAAAAATCCATCATCATATTGTTATTCATGGAAAAAGTATTCGGTATATACTCATTGTTTTACCAATTATTATAATTGATTCCTACAAGCAATGAACACGTTCATAGTATTAATATTTATTTACATAAGTCTTAATTGTTACATTTTAATATTTATTCACTTTAGAATCATACATTTTGTAATTTGAATTTGTTTAAATAAATTGGCTCCCATTAAGTTTTGATTTTGCATATCAAATGATAGGAATGTTTATTTATTTGATTTTCTCTTTATTAATTAGCTAATAATTAATTAAATATTCTGAGCAATATAATATTTTCAACTCATTATGTCCTAGGTATTAAAACAGTAGTCAATCTATTTATGTTAATGATATTATCAATATGACATTTTATTATGTTGCATTATTTAGTACTAGTTTTACCCGTGGTTTCGCTCGCATGGAATTCGAAGATAGTGTAAAAATGCGAATATACTTTTAAGTTTTTGGGAACATCATGTTTTTTTAAGACTGAAAGCACTTGTGTCCGTCCGTCCTTTCAACTAGGTGTATGTCCCTAATCAAGTCGATTGGTTGTTGTGTTAGGGCCTAAAGGAAAAAGAAGCTAACACACTTTGTCTTTTACAGCATTAGTAAATATTTGTGCTCACTGTATACAATCAGGAAAGCTGAATCAGAGCCAAACTGCTGATAAAAGTAAATTAGTCGCGTTACGTCGAACCCACGACACGAAGACAGATCACGACTTTTATTCAATTGTTACATTCCGAGGTCATCTAGAAACTGGCTCTTATTTAATTTCCCCCATGGTACATGAAAAAAATACGAAACAAAAACACTGGCGTCCAATTTCGTCCCGCAGGAATCTCGGACGTTCCTAAAGCCTATGATTCACTATAATTAATATCTGCTGCATGGGAAACCTCTTCAGCGGTTATGGAGTGAGTTATTTGTTTTACGTCAGTATTGATGGATCGTGGCCATGTTATTTTTATATCCACGTGCCTTTATGTAGCCGACGTATTGAGGTGAAGATCCTGATCTATGAGCGAGTTTTAATTTATTAATTAAAAATTAAGGTGACCTTGTTTGTTCAGATTCGGTATCTTGCGTTTTTTTTTATGTGTTGAGTGCTGTAGAAGTTTGTCTTTCTTTTAGCGATTTTTTTTGTAAAATTTATGCAATTTCACTTTAAACTTTGTTTGTCTTAAGACCGAAAAGGCCCAAACGATCAAGTCCAGAGTTGTTAGAAAAAAGTAATGCAATATTCTCCTTGTCGTCTTTTAGTAATTAAATCAGCCACTCTTATTTACTAAGCTTTTAGTTTTAGTATTAAAGTAAATTGTAAATCCGATTTGGACCATCTATACTAACATTATAAACAGGAAACATTTGCATCTTTGTATTTTTGTATGTTTGTATTGAATAGGCTCAAAAACTACTGTACCGATTTCAAAATTTCTGCCGAAGGTTTTTCCGAATACGCATAGGCCGTATATATTATCCCGGAAAATAAGATTTTTCGTGGTAGTGAAAATTGTGGAATAAGTCGTCGAAAAAACTGCTGTACGTTAACGATTCTCGCGAACGCTGCCTAAATGGTTAGAGATGTATGGTTGACTTCTATAGAAAAGTTGTAGAACTCAATAATGCCTACAAAAATGTCCGCGATAGTATATAAACATTTATATTTTAGCCATTATAACCACTTTTCTATGGAATAAAATTAATTAAAATTATTATTTTTATTGATCATATTATCGTCAAATACTAATCCTTATCCAAATAAACTATTTATTCAGCAAGATATTTTCAATAACTATAAATTGCTCTGAAATTATTTTGTTCCTATCGGACAATCCATTCAAAAGATATTACAAATTTAAAATTGTAATTGTATTAAAATAAATGATGGTAGCCACAATTTTTTTCAGAGAGCTTAAAAAAATAAATGTCCACCCAGTGCGAATCCGGGGCGGCGCTAGTAGTTGATATGGAGAAGGAGCGTGGAATATCAATTTCATTTTAAAATATGCTTAAATCTTACATATTTTGCCTAAAAATAACGCTACGTACACTACAATATTTACTCGGACCGCGCCTGTCGCGTCACTGCCATGCCGCATGAATGAAAGCGCACACATAGGTCGTGCACAACTGAGTTGAACTATCTGTTCGCGTCCGTAGCCTAGTGGGTGAGACCTTTGGTTCGCACTCGAGAGGGTGCAGGTTCGAACCTCGGTGGAGGCGTGTACCAATGAGACCTTTTCCGATCTCAAGTACATAATACGGAGGGACAGCCATGAGTCGGCACAGATGGATTGGCTCGACCGGAGTAATACAACGGCCTCACAGAAAACTGGCGTGAAACGGCATTGTGCTGTCTTTCGTTCAGTGAGTAAGTTTACCGGTGGCTCAACTTCCCTGATCCCCCTATCCCTATTCTTATTCCCTCATAAAGGCCGGCAACGCACTTGCGACTCTTCGGATGTTACGAGTATGTTTGACGGCAGTTGCTTTCCATCAGACAACCCGTTGCTCGCTTGCCCCCTAAATATGATTTAAAAAATCTGTACAGATATTTGGTCCAGTCCAAAGCATATTGAAGTTCAGCTCAGTGGACGAAGTACTGGAGCGCGCCAACAACACAACGTACGGTCTGGCAGCGGGCATCTTCACTACCAGCATGGACACCGCGCTACAGTTCTCCAAACACTTCGAAGCTGGCATTGTCTGGTCAGTTTTGATTGTTACAAATTAACGTGATTGAGTTTTAAAGAAGTTATACCCTAAGGGTTAATTTAAGGGGTTGAAAGTTTATATGAAACTTTGTTAGTGTCAGCACTACAAACTTTAAATTTTGCATGCTAGTTCTTTTAGGGAGGTGGGTACTCACTTTGTCAGGATTTCATCAAATTAAACCCTCTAAGGGTTGTTTTTGGCGGTTGAAAGTTTTTACAAAATTTCGTTTCTAAGCGTGCTAAGAGCTTGTAATTTTGCATGGGGGTTCTTTTTTACGATGTAAGTGCTCTTTATGATGGGAATTGTTGTGGGTTGAAAGATCGTATGATATACATAATTGAAATATTATTTTTATTTCAAAAATAATAATATTTAAATTCATATTATAAAAAAACTAAAATTATTAATTATTATAATACTTATTATAATATTCATGCAGCTGATTGTAATATATATTCCTTACAGGATTAACACTTACCTGCACACGTGTCCACAAGTACCATTTGGAGGTTTCAAACAATCTGGACTGGGTAAAGAGATGGGACGAAAAGCTTTGGACTTATACTTAGAAGAGAAGTCTGTGTACATCAACCTACCCAAGAAGTTCGGAAACTAAAGCATTGCCTTAGATACGCATTTTAAGCAATAAATATATTTATTTTTCCAAAGTGTTATCATCTCGTTTATATAATTTATCATTTTCTTGTCTATAATAATATTATAAATAAAAAAGTGTGTTCGACCGCTTGTTTGCTTGTCCGTTATTCGCGGCCTGGCGAACCAACCAGTCGAATAGATTTTTGGAAGAGACTTAGTTGAATAAATGGAGAGTCACATGAGCTACGTTTGGTCTGAGAAAAACATTATGTTCCTGAATATTCGTGTTTTTAAATGATTTTTTAATTAGACGAAAGCTAATCTATAATTCAACTTTACTCGTTTATGGCTCTCAACTCCTTAAAACGGCTGGAGCCATAAAAGGCAACAAAGTAACTACCATAAGGAAAGTTGGTAGAAAAGAAAAGTAGTCCGAAAATAATGTTTAGGGTGAGTCATTTCCGAGCAGGGAGAAGCACAACTACTTTTTATTTTTTTTTTTACTTTAATTGGATTTTGTAAAGAAAGTAAAGATCAATGAAGTCGGTGAGTAATTAAATTGCAGGAGGTCACTCAAGCTTCCTTTAACAAAATTTAAATACACACTGCACACTGAACGAGACATTAGTATAATAATTTTAAACTTGAATCGGTTTTTATTGATATTTTTTGTGATCAATGTATAGGTATTATGTCGTAAATTAGTTTTTTTCCTTTAAAAGTTATTAAAATTAAATTTAATTATAAACAAAGTACCGAAAACACAGTTCTTGAACAAACCCAAGCGCATCTGACGTCACATTTAGTTTCACTATGTGTCAAGCGGTTCACATACAGTGCAGTTATAATGCAAAGACAAAAAGTGCTTGGCAATACGATTCCAACGAGCATAGACTCGAGCATAGGGTAACATCCATAATTATTGCATTATCACCCAACTTACACGACTCTGCAAAATTTCAGATCCGTGAATTAGGTAGTAGCGCTGTTTTCAAAATTTTGACTTGTATTAACGATACAAACACGGCAAGTCAACAATAGGTAGTAAAATACTAAAAATCTTAAAATATTTATCTCGGAATACACTTTTGCAATTTCCGGGCCCTTTTGGATTGAATAATACATAATCTTTTACATTTAAAAAAAAAAGAAAGAGAGAGAGAAAATAAGAAGAAAGGGGTTCATTCAACCTCTCAAGAGCACCAATTTTTGGCAAATGCTAAACGTGTCTTTTCGAAATTTACGTTATATTACTACGCCGCGATACTAAATCCGCACAAAAAAAATTACCCATTTCGGGTTTCGTGTAAAAAATATGAGCTCCATTTCTAAACTAATAAACAAAATAAGCTAGTTGACAACTTAGCAACCTAGGATCAGCAATTAAATAGGTTTATTAAAAGAGCCAGCTTAAAAATTAGCCTCGTGCATAACGCAGCGTCAGTAACGTGACAACTCTTGCTCACCGTTAGCGTTTACGGACGCTGCGTCTGTGGCGCTCAGCAGACGCTTTTATTATATGATACTCATATTTAATACACATCCAAGACCCAGGAACATTGAAAAACTTGCTCCGTCGGCGGGATTCGAACCCGCGACCCCCGGCTTAAGCTACCGATGCGAAAGTTATTTTCTCAGACATATTGTTCATTCTCTGGAGCTTCTTCTGTTGGGCTGTTCATTTTCTAGACTAGGCCGACTGTGCTGAGAGAATGCTGTATACGCAACTATGCGGTCATTTATATTCCTGTTTCAGGCACAATATATTATGAGTCGATCCACTATACATGAAAAGGCCTGAGTTTATAGAAAAACGAAACATACTAGAGCCATTAACCAACACGTTTTCGTTATGGCTTGAAAAATGTATTCAATCGAAAAAACTACAATAATGAAAAATTGATACGAAACCTGTGTACCTAATATCTAAATAAAAAAACAACGTTTAAAAATTTAAAAGAAACATGTGTTTTGTCGTAATACTATTCAGTTTACCTTATCTCTCATCGCATTGTTCAGAGCGTCGACAAGCGAGGTACAAAATATTATTTCCGTGATTAATCCACGAAATGTGCCTGGTTTCAGAATGTTATCAGTATTTGATCGGAGACCTAAACGTATTCTTTGATCATAAAATCCAATCATTTTACCGCTCATATGTAAACACGACAGTACGGCGATTACTCAAATCATATAAACCGGCTTCCATCGAGGCGTTGCGTTACATAGAAAATATGCTGCAGTTCTTCTCACTATTAGGTGACTTAATATATCTAATCAATTCAGTATACTTTATTCCAAAAAATTTAGGAGGATTTAATTGCACTTTATATAGTGTGTATAGACATTTTTATTAAAATTCTTCCTTCGATTCTTGATTCCCAATTATTTGAAGCAAATCCTATCATTTCACAATATCAACAGGATCAGATTATAGAATACATAATAAACAAAAGTTAATTAAGATTATTCCAATATCGACGTACTGCGATTAATCCGGTCGGCTAATTTCGAGAAAAGGTCTATCATAGCTTAAAATTTCAATACGGTCGTTCTCAGAAAATATTTTTATTGAAAATGATCTCTGGACAAATCTTGATCGGTTTTGTTGATAAGAAATGTTGTCATCAACCTCTGAGTGAATAAAGTAAAGCATTCATAAAAATATTTATGAATAACATGTTATTCATAAAAATATTTAAACAGTATTTAGCTAACCTTTGCAGTGCCTTTCTGGCATATTGAAAATGTCCCACGGCAGAAAAGGACAGCAAACCTAGCAAGAAAATTATTTTGAGTTATTAAATTTCAAACCCTTTAGTCTTTAATTGGTAACCAGAGTCTGATGAGATTTTTTTAACAGTTTAGTTCATTTTTTCAGCAAATAATAATAAAACAATGTTAAAAGTGTTTTTTCTTTTCATTTTTTATAATTTTGTTTTACTCATTAAACTGTAAAATACATTTAATTCGTATCTTATTACTTTTTAAGACATTTTTATTTTTAGTGAACCATGCTTGTAGGTATTTATATTTATCGAACAAAAGTTTTACTGTCCAATTATGAATTAGATGAAAGTAAAGACGTAATGTACAACATAATAAATATTATACTATTTAGTGTGTACATCTTTATAATATTAATACGTAAAAATATTTTTAGAAAATGTTTAGATTCCGAAATGATTAACAACCCGTATATCATAAACTTTATGATCCAAACACAGAGTGTAGAATATAGATGTTTACCTGCTGCTGTATCGTAAGTGCGAAATTTCTTAAAAGATTGATAGGAAAAAAAAATATACCCACAACCGAACATATAACCTCTTCGTTTTTGGAAGTCGGTTAAAAAGGAATAGTATGTTAGTGAAAGAAAGAGTCCGTGGCCTAATGTGTAAGACCTTAGGTTCCCACTCGAGAACCCGGGTGCAGGTTCGAACCCCGGTGAAGACGTGTACCGATGAGACATTTTCCGATCTCAAGTACGTAATACGGAAAGGCCGGAAACGCGCTTACGACTTCTCGATATTACGAGTGTCCATGGGCGACGGCAGTTGCTTTCCAATAGGTAAACCGTCTGCTCGCGTGTCCCCTAAATATCATTAAAACTGAGATACATGTGTTGCAATGGAAGTGTGTTGATACCGTAACAAGTATTTTCTATTTGTTGTGTGAAGTTGCGAAGGATTTATAGTACCTGCACAATGAAATTAATGTTATTCATACTTACCTGACCCGACTCAAGCTGAAAACAAACTGACGCAACTAACAGCCCATACAGAAACGTCCGCGACTGACGACAGACGTGCCTGACAGCCCATACAAAACGTCCGCCACTAACGCTTTATAGTTTGCACGCTTCAATGTACAATTATTATTATATAGCTGACGATATGCTTAGAGCCTCTGTTATGTCTGGAATTAAAATACGTATTAAGTAGATAAGTAGTCAAGTAAATTTCAACTAAATTTTAAGTGTCTTAACTTGCTACTTGTAACTAAATTTTGTTTTTATATGCAGTTAATACCTTAAAGTTAAGTTAAAATTTATTTAACTACCGAGCAACTTAATACGTGTAAACCAGACATAAGAGCCTTATCAAAGTTGTCAAAGCCGTTCATGAAAAAAAAAACAGTCAACAAAATACACAGCTATTATCATCGCAACTGTACTGGGAGTCCTTTTTTTGCGGGTAAAAATAAATGGTAATGATTTAAGCACAGTGTAAAACACTTTATTTTCGATTATCGCACGGAGAGCGCACGTACTGGCGGCGCTATGGTCGTCAGTCTCGACGGTTCCCGGCGCAAGGAGGCGCAGGTGGACGGGACGCGAAATCGGGACGTGATGCTGCTGCCCGTCCCGCGCCGCGTTATGCCGTTCTCGCACATGAAATCTGTAAGAGATCATCATATATTAATTCACGAGAAGAAAACTTTGTCCCTTTTTTACGAAAGACGCGTAGATGTTAAAGCATGAAATTTCTCCCAGTTATAGTTGATATGGAGGAGAAGCGTGGAATACCAATCTCGACCGACCTCTAGTAAGAAGAATTAAGTGAAGAATCTCTATATCAGCCCCTTTTCACATGCACATTGCTGGCGCCTGATCGCTGGACCGTGTAAAGTAGTAATATGCCCAAATATTACTACATTACGCGGTCCGACTATGAGCCCTTATTTGTCAACGTTTTACCTACACTACAAAACGTACCAGGTCTCCACGACACTCGAGTTACAAAAATAGCACTCTCACCTCCCCGGCTATAATGGGGTCTGGAGTCTTGTCGCGCTTACCACCCGAGCGATAAACAAATTCCGACAAAATAATATTTATTAGAAAGGGATGCTTATTGAGGATAGCTCTCTTATTAACGATTTATAATTGATTGTTCGAAAGAGGACAACTAAGCTAACTGAAAACATTTTATTATATTCAATTTAATTTTAAATAAGGACGCCTGAGGACTTGTCTAAAATCCCAGACTGGTTATCTTGTCATAATAATCTAGATTGATGATAGTAAATTTCAGGTACACATGTGCTCATATGTCTAAAATAAAATATAGTCAAAACTTTGGACGCTATATGAGCTGGTTCGTAATAAAATAATGACCCTCTCATTTGTCAGTAGAGTGTTTCGGGTAGCAATGAATATTTGGCACATTACTATAGGTCAAACCCATAAAGACCCTTTTAGTCGTACATTTGGGTGATTTTACGTCAACGCGATACGTATTCAATATAATAATATATTCCAAGTGCTTTTCCTATTAGAGAAAATACTTTCTGTTACGCGTTTTGCTAAGAAATGGAAAATAATTTCAATAGTCAGCTTTAGGAAAGTTATTAAAGAAACCTCTTGTAATGGGTTTTGTGGGTGTAATTTGTATTTTGAGCGGCAAACTTTTTAGGTACACTTTTGTACGAAAAACGCGTAGATGTAAAAGCATAAAATTTCTCCCAGTTTTGGTTGATGTGGAGGAGGCGCTTGCAATACCAATATTTTTTTAAATAAGCTTTAATAACGTATATTTTTAAAAAATAAAGCATACTTTTAATAAATAAAACGTTTCACACTCGTCAATATTTTGACATGACACGATAATCATACACGAAATACTTTTTTGTCTATGATTAAAGGCGGTGATTTTTTATAATTAAATTTAATAGCCCGGTAACGAGACCTTTATGCCATATTTAAGTCTGTGATTGAATTAAGAATAGATTATATTTTTACCCGACTGCGTCAGAAGAAGGGTTATGTTTTTCGAGAGTATTTATGTATCTATGTGCGTATGTATGTATGTAACGATCTGCAGCCTAAACAGCTTGATGAATTTAAACGTATGAGGGTATCGTCAGATTTGTCTTGATAGCGCAAGTGGCAACACTGGGTATATTAAAAAGTTAAAAAATCAAAATGACGAATTTTGAAGTCAAAATTGTGAGATGCAAAAATTTTTTTCCTCCCATTTAGGTCGAGCAGGGTATCAAAATCAAATGCTTTAAATAGACATTCTAGAAATATACACAATTTAACAAACAGTTATACAAAAAGCTACGCAACCCGTACTTACGTACCTGACATAGGAACTCCCTCGCACAGACTAAGCCGCTGACAGGTCTGTAGGGGCTGATTCAGCTGATCTCCTATCACACAGCTCAGCACCTGTGTAAATATTAATCTAATTTTCACCCTCTACATTTCAGCATTTTCTTTTAAATTGATTTTTTACGTTGATTATGCCGCAACCTCATGCGCTATAATTTGTTTATCGCGTAGCACCATAAAATAAAATATATCATCTTAAGTTGTTTCCGATCGACATAAATTGATTAAGAGCCAGTTTCACCGCTTACAGATAGTCTATCCACAACTTGATTTGACAGATGTTTTATGGAGAATCTGTCAAAAAAGCCTTTTTTTGTCACTTTATCAGTAAGCGGTGAAACAGGCGCGATCGCGTTCTATTTAAGCCAACTTAATTAACAACTTACAACCTAACTCAATTTTTCCGTTCAAACGTCGAAAATAACTAAACTCGCCGATCGCGCAAGCTAACTCGCAACTTAACTAAATTAAGTGTAAATCGGCCCTAAGTAGGAATAACTGCCCGGACGGTTAGATAAGTATTTAATATGCCTTGCAATTAGTCAGGGCTTACGAAATGTACCCAGAGCTTAATTAACATGATGACTTTCTATCCTCCATAGTGTGACGTCACACACGTCACAGGAGTATTTGGTACTCTTTATCCAAAAATGTATCCCAACTTGCAATCTAC
>JAOTAV010051141.1:0-16197 GCA_026546445.1 Cyclargus thomasi
GCGACTCTTCGGATGTCACGAGTGTCCATGGGCGACGGCAGTTGCTTTCCATCAGGTAGCCCGTCTGCTCACTTGCCGCCTAAATATCATTAAAAAAAACAATGCGAAAACTCACTTGGAACTAAATACTTCTGACTTCTACGTTTTATAAGAAGTAATTATCCACACGATTTTGAAAAGATACATCGCTTCCGATGTGGTGAATGTACACGGTACATGAGCGATGGTAGTTGCTTTTCATCAGGCGTGCCGTTCTCTCGTTTGCCACCTAACGGGCAAATACTCTAAATCTACAAACAAAAGACGTTTCTACCAGTCCAGAATATTATAATTTTTTTTCTCGTCTGTCCAATCTTTTATGTGTGTGGGAGTTTTCTATGAATATGTATACGGTCAGCTATTATATGTAACGCGTAAGTAGTGAACCTTGATTTTATAATACAAAATTACATAATAACTGTATTATTTACAACTTAATGTCATAAATATGTAACAGAAGCACGCGCCAGCTGAGCTGCATTCTCGTTAATACATTGTGTGCTTTTGGAGTATAGTAAAGATCGAGGTTTGGTTGTTTAATAGAAAAATAATTATTATATAATTTCTATATATTGTTATTTGGACAGCTTTAACGATATGCATTTAATTGTATAACTTGGCCATGTATATAGAATAAAAAAAAAACTAAGTAAGTAAGTTTTAAAACAAATGTCTGTCAGTATGTCCATACGTACGTACATGATGACGTACCACCGGTTCGGGAACTAGCCGCGCAAGAAGAACCGACGTATGAAACATAACAAACCTAGTTATCATCATCTAAGTAGATTTCAAATGACAAAATGAAATAGCAATTAATATCACATAGCATTGTACCTATTTATTTCATGACAGAATATAAAGGGCACTGGCCTCATTTTGAAGTGGCCAAAATTAATATCAATCACCTAAATTAGCCAACAATCAATACAATGCTAAAATCATGAACAGATATTTCGACACCTGTTTTGGTTATTGACCTGATATAATTTGGCCAACATCCAGAAAATATTGCCAAAAACGCTGGATTGAGAGTCAAGAGATGAATCAATGCAAACGAAATCGAGACTTAAGAAACAGAAACACCATATCAAATAGGTACTAGAAGTATTTTCAATCATAGATCAAATTACCATTAGTTTAACTTAAACCTGTCAAAAGTTATCATGCCTACTCTTTCACACGTAAAGAACAAAAGAGATGGAAGACATAGTATTTTGCTGGTTTATACTAAAAATATTTTAGCAATGACTTTTTCGATCATTTTTTTCATTAATAAAAAAAACCTTTGTTTGTCTCTTTCTTTTATTAGGTTTAGTATCAAGAATCTCTTTTTATTTAGATGTAAAAATATTTTCTTATATCAGTCCGTCACGCTTCTTAATATTATTATAATATATATACTATTATTATCAAACATTATTGTTACATATTATATATTATTCTATGTTAGTGTTTTATGTAGATTTTTCGATGATTGAATAAACTACTAACAAAATACCCTCTTTTAAACGAACTAACAAAGTCTATATCTTTATGGCCGGTTCTAGTCAAAGCGAAAGCATAGGCTTTGTATAGACATCAAGCTATAGCTAAGCTTATAGCTCACCAAGCTGTCTCCAGCGTGTTTCTGCACTTAATGGAACGAAAAGTTCCATACATACTCTCTCTCTCTCTTCAGCTGTGTCTAGCTTGTTCCTTCGTTAAATAAAACAGCCCAGTCAGTATATTCCTACAACTAAAGCTTACCTGTGCGGCTGTCTCATGCTTGTTCCGTTGCTGATAATAATAAAAGGTCTATACATAAAAGTACCGTTATATCTCTCCAGATAGTTCCGTTTCAAAATATAGCTATAGAGGTCTACGGTATATACATGGAGCTATAGCTTAGCTTATAGCTTATCTTGTAGCTTACCTGTGCGGCTGTCTCTAGCTTGTTCCGTCGCTCGGCGAGGATGTTCGACCCTAGCTCGTTCTCCTCGATGTGAACTTTTTTCTTCTCGTCCACGGCCGCGTTCAACGACTCCTGTAACAAAGGACATCGGTCATTTTAAATCGTTCACTTTTCTCTTCACTTCTTTAAAATTCTTAGCTCACTTTCGGATAGTTAAATGCTGTCGCAGTCACATTAGTATAACTAAAACATTTTATTTACGTCGCTTTATTGCAAAGTTTTTTGTTTTAAGTTCGAGTTTTATTGCGTTTTGAAGATAGCTTTACACTTCAATCAGTTTAAAATGGCCGAGAATTAATATCTTTTACATATTTAATAACTACGAACTTACTTTCTGTCCCATTACTTGTATAAGTAATACGCACTTTTACTTATAATTGCTACCTTTATCTATCTATGAGTGTATTTATTGTTGAGATAAGATTATTTTCTTTAATGATATACCGATATAACAACAAGCCAAAGAAATTGCCACTGCACCACAGATACTAAAGTTTACACGGAGTAAAAAACAATAGATAGTCATCTATAATTTAATAATATTACAGCTGAAGAGTTTATTTGTTTGAATGCGCTAATCTCAGAAACTACTGGTCGAAATTAAAAAAATATTTTTGTGTTAGTAGTTAGAATTTATCGAGGAAGGCTTATAGGCTGTATAACATCACGCTGCGACCAATAGGAGCCGAGTAGTAATAAAAAGATGATGTAAAAATGGGGTAATTTATTAAGTTTCAGACTAGATGGTAGCATCTAGTCAATAATACTTTGTAATGACTTTATCAATTGTTCCAAAAAAAGTGTTTGTTGTAACCAATAATGTTAATCAAATGTTCAATTAATTGATTAAAGTTTATTCTCGATCACGAAACATTCTATTCATTATTTGATGTAACTTATGTATGTGTTCAATTTCCTAAGCTATAAATATACACAAAGACAAATAAGACACTCATATTTTGGCACTACTTCCAAAATCCATACACGTATAATACCTAACATATTTAGAAACTGCGTCTCATTAACTCAACAAGTGCCTCCCGGATCCTCCATCTGGCATCAGACTGTTGCCAGAAAATTAAAAAGCCGGATCTCATAAATTCGGAAAATCGGCAAACAGATGCAGTGAAATCAGTAACAAAAATACCACTGACGCGCTAAATGATGCCATACATTTTCCGGAAAATGCTAAAATATTAGCATTGATTAATAGCGACATTCGAATGTGGATTTTGTGCCAAAAACCAAATTCCAACTTTATCGTCAGATAATGAGGATTTCCGAATTCTTCACCCGCAGATTCCTTCAGAATTTAAACATCATTAATCATTAGAAAATGCGACTAAACGGCTTATTAAAAGTTTGTTTACTGTACAATGCAAAATAAATAAATACTGTTTATTTCAAATAGCTCAGCATTAATTGCAAGTTTGTTTTCTAACATTATGAACTTTAATAATAAAAATAACTTTCATATCATGGCTATTACATCTTTATCTTGGGTTGAATGGCGTAAGCGAAGTTATCTAGTCAATATGCACATTAAAATTTATGTACAATCAGAAAAGATGAAATAGAATAGAGACCGTGGATGTAAGTAATTGGGGTTAAGTCAAAATAGCCGACAGATCACGACGTCCATGGAATCGACATATTTCGACTAAATTACAGTACATTCTAATGTGGCCTGCGGTACATCCAGGATTACTATAAATTGTTACAAGATATAATAATGACAGAAACATAAAGATAAACCCGCAGCAAATGATAATTTACCGTATAAAATAAGTTATTTTGATATATTTTCTGATGATACATTGTAAAACTTAATACAAATAGACCGTAGTCCAGCATTGTAGCTTACTACTAGTATGTTAGAATATATAAATAGACATGCCTGAACAACAACAGCATCAGTCACATCGGTTTCGAATTTCTTGAACACTGGTTTCAAGCCATTAGTATTCTTGGTCTTCAACTTTAGCTCCCCTATGACGGATCCAAAATTAAGTCCAGGTGGAAGACCAGATTGTTTCTGAAGACGTCTCGCTAGCAAGGATTTTTCTTCTGCATTTGGAACATTTTCTTTATCTACGTCACTTTCTGGTATTTTTACGCCCTTTCCATTATGGTAATCTAACTCAGCTACAGGCACTTTTGATGCAGTGATTTGTCCTAAAGGCTCTTCGAAATCAAGTTTTGATGCAGCATTGTATTCTACTGGCTCAGATTTTGTTTCAGTACCTGGCAATTTCTCACAGTCTTCATTCAATGATAGGTTTTGGAAAATCGATTGCAATTTTTCGTCGTTTAACACTGTTTTCTCTAAGAAATTAGCAAGCCTCTCTTTTGGCGGACTTTCACGTTTTGTATAGTTGTTTTCGTTATTATCTTTCAACTTCTCATCTAAGGTCGGGATTTTTTTGATTTCAAATTCGGTTTTTCTCGGTACTTCATTTGTAAAGCAATTCGTTTTATTGCCAACGTCGCTTTTTATCGTTTTATCACTTAATAAATCAGTATCATCACATGAATTAACATAAAACTTTTCAGTAATGTCGAAAGAGATATCTTCTTGTAATTGTTTTCTTATTGCATTTAAACTGCTCGTATTATCATCGATACAGTCTTTTGAGATCACCTTTTTAGTCTCGTTGTTTTTCTTTACGACCTTATTTTCCTCGCAGCCCAATGACGACTCAATCGGTTTAACATTTCTTCGTACTACATATTTCCAGACTAACAAAAATATTGCACAAATCCCGATTATCACGCCGTAAAACATTTTGCCTAGTTGCAGCGCACTTCAAATAACTCGTACTATTAGCACTTCCATTTATTTTTGAAATTATCCAACACGTTTACAATTCTAAAACTCATTAATGTCACCGGTTGATTACACAGTTATGACACTGTAATATTCCAGATTTTTAATACAGTCAAGTAAATTGTACGTGAAACTCCGGTCGAGTGAGGAAAACGAGTGCTCGGAGTCGTCAACAAATATGGACTGATCATTGAGCGCGGAATGGACGCAAATTATCACAGTCCGAGAGCCATGAGTCAGGACATAGAAAAACACTATCAGTGACGCATCACACGTGAGGACTGGCGGTAGGTGCGCCAAACCAGTATGTTGTCTTGACCTTCGACAGAGAAAACGCCGCGCCTTCGTGTAACTGACCCTTACAGACACAAAGAGATAACTTTTTAAATCCAAAAAAAAAAAAAAGAGATAATTTTTTAAACACATAAAAGTTTAAACTCATAAAGAGTAAACTTTCGAACGAAGTTATCAAATTATCACTGAACTACGGAAATAGAGAATCCTCACAGCAGCGATACGCCACGTTTCCTGTCCAATTTCGTAACCGAATCCAGAGTAACACCACACTATAATGACATAATTGGACATAAGACTAGGATAACAACATCCTAAAGTAACTACGTAAAGTTTCAAATTCTTCATTGAGACAAAGGTGCGACATGCAGTGACCATGTAAGGTGTGAAATAAGCAATACTTTAAAGAATATTTCAGATATTTGTTTCCATTAGCTCCAGAATAACTAATTTTTATTGCGGAAAAAATACTTTTTTTAGCATAAGATAACTTGCAGGCAACATTTAGTAAACAATGAATCGTGTCCTAGACGGAGACGGACGTCGTACAAATAGTGATGACTAGCATAACAATAAGGAAGCTACTGATTGAGAAGTATAACTGTGATTTGATAATTGAAATCCTTGTATGATTGGTATTAACAACGATGCTACTAGTATACATTAAAAACAATCTATGCGACGTATGCTAAACTTCTTTGATAAAATTCATAAAAAACTATATCTAACAAATAACAATAGTAAAGAATTAATAATATTCGTAAAGACAATACAAATTATTGGGGGGTCAAAATCTGAAGTAGAAAATAAAATTAACCTTTCTAAACTTGTAGCAGAGCTGCAAAAGTTAAGGGCCTGTTTGACCGCTTACTAATAAGTTTCTGATATACTATCTACAACTTTTTTGACAGATTCTCCATACAACATCGTGAGCGGTGAAACAGGCGCTAAATCTTAACAAACTTGTTTTGAAAGTACTTAAACATATTATAAAGGAATATTGACAGACATAAATAAGGGCATTGAGATCAATTTCCTCATTACAAGCTACCTACTGGTCCTTAAATTATTGAGGTTTCAGCTATAAGGAAAATGCGCAGTTTACCGACTTCCCAATATGAAAACTTGAACATACCAAAAACGACAACCAAAAAAATGAATGAGATTAAATTGAGATAAATGTATTGCGTCTTAGGTTAGGTTTATGGACACTAAACGTTATTGTTATTTAAGTTAAGCCTAACATCATAATCATCATCATTATTATCATTTAGCTGACCTGCCCGGCTAAGATACACCAACGTGATATCTCCCTCTCTATAGCGTAGTCATAATTGTCGATATCGACAAAGATCTCTACTCCCTAACATGCGTAAGTCGAGAGATAAATTTCTCCTTCGTAGACTAGCATCGAAAAAAACCGTAGACTCTTTTCATAATATCAAAATCTTGACTTAACTGGATGAAAATGTGTTAACAAGTAAGGGTTCGTAGACAAAAGTGGCACGGTTTAAAAAAAAAAAACACAAAAATTATCTTTAATTTTATCGACAAACACGAGATAAAAAATGACATGTTAGGGATAATGAGATGGAGAGATAAACCGGTAAACGTCGAGTAAACGTGCAGACAAATTTTTGAGATACACCTTTTTTATATAAAGTATTCAATTTGAAACTATGAAAGCATTTCCGTTAAGAATTAACAAACATTAACACTCACTAACTTTGCCGTCATAGTCATAATGTGGATGTAATAATATATTTTTACTTTATTTGTTATTTTAGCGAGGCAATCATTTTCAATTATTCTATGCCTACAGATACTTATAAAACAATTATATTTCTTTGAAGTATATGCAATTAAATTATTAACAGTTATTAATCTGGTAATAACTTTCTGGTATTAGTAATAACTTATTAGTTATTACTACAGTACCAAAATAATAGTAACATTAATGTTATATTCTTATAATAGGAGAAAACCTAATTGTTAAATAATTTAATTAGCAGTTGTTATCATCAAATTGTTACAATTCTTTTGCTCTCGTTTAAAATTAATGGACCAAAAGAATTTATAATGAAATCTATTAAACAATGAGTAAATTACAATCGGTATGTTTGTTACAATAGTAAAAATAGTAGCTAGATTAAAAGAAAACGCAGACCGCGTTATTGTGTGCAATCTAGAGTTGCCCAAGTCCTTGGCGGTGAATCTATTTAAAGTACATTATTTTATTTATTATTTTACATTTGAGACCATTAAAATAAGCCATGCAATTGCCTAATTACTATAAGCAACTAAATATAAGGAATACAACAAAAGAAACAGCAGCCTTTCATTGAAATAAGACCACACGTAAGGAATTGAGTAGAAAGTGTGTCTATATTTGACCAGGGACAATCTGGCACACATGTGTCAAGTCTAGTTCATGTCGATCGTGCAAACAAATGACCGCATTAACAACAATTATGTGACATGAAAGGAGAAGGAAATCGTAGGAAGAATTATTCAATATCAAATTGTCTAGTACAATTTTAGTAGTGGCGAGGAACCTACGCGGAAGGTTTACCACCCATATCGTCTTGATGAATGGCAGTCTTCCACAGTACGATTTTCACTTAACTTTATGCCTCGCACAGTAAAGCTCTGGAATGAACTATCACCAGCAGTATTTCCGGACCGCTACGACCTATAAACCTTCAAGAAGAGAGCGTAATCCCTCTTAAAAGGCCGGCAACGCACATGCAACCCTGATGTTGCGAGTGTATGTATGGGCGGCGGTAGGTGCTTTCCATCAGGTAACCCGTTTGCTCGTTTGCCCCCTTATTTTTATAAAAAAAACCGTGTAGGAAGCCCCAGTCTATAAAAGAAATTCGTTTGACTGTCTTCAAAGTGTAAAGGTTAGATACGACGAACAAAATTCTTATAATGCTTAAAAAAATGAATAACCATGGCACACGAATGAACTTCAACTATAATTTACAACCCTAAGAAGGATATAAACTCTATGTGTGTATTAGGTACAGAGAATGGATTTGATAATGGTATAACTAAATGTATGGAAAACGTGTAAAGTGGTAAAAGCCTTGCTGAAACGAATTGCAAAACTTCCTTTTTAAGACCCGTATAGGTCTAACCCTGACCATGACATTTTGATTTAACCGCAAACGCAACTACTGGAAACATAATTAATGAGAAACTTTCTTAAACTTTTCAAGGAAAAGCCGTGAAAAATATTACAATTTGTTGGACAAACAACTTCAACAAAGGGACAAAGGAGATGCTCCACCCTAAAAGAAGCCGGACTAGTGTCTCGTTTTCCCATCTTAAACCAATACACGTCAATCTTCAAAATTATTGCTATAACTCATCAGAATCAAACTGCATCAAAATCCACTCTTAGAACTAATCTGACTAACTTGTTTACATGTTTCCACGACACGATAAGACGTACATAACACTTTACGTAACTGATAAGAAGAAAATTCACATGCATATCCCAAATCATACTACTAGAGTTTGAGTAAAATTTGGTTACAAAAAAAACCTCCTTTGAACTTTAAAACAATATCTACTAGTTATTTAACATCTCAGGACAGATATTTTTCTTGTGATTTTATAAAAAAAAAACATTTTCTTTTCAAAAACTTAAGAATTTGGCGACTTAAGAAATTCCAAACAAACGAAAACAACCCACAACAGTAAAAATTTTTGCAAAACTTGGAGGAAGAGGCACTCGAAGCCAAACCAAACTTTGCAAAGGCCACATAGGTACCAGGGCTACATGACTTTTGATAGTCAAATCAACCGTGCATAATGTACGAGTTTCACTGTTCAATTTACTTTGATTACTTCACACTTTTCGATTTCGGTTCGCGATCAGTGAAAGCGAATTTTGGATGCGCGCGCGCAGCTCGGAGCCGTCAAAATAACTGAGCGGTGCCGGACTGTCTGCACTCTTCACGTGTGTGTTTACGCACACGTTTACACAAAACATACATTATGTATATTTTGTGTATGTATGGTACAGGTTATAATGCATTGCAGGCTGCAGCCTCTGGAGGAAATTTATAGAATACAAGCAGAATGTTAAGTGAATAATATTAGATTACACATTAATTACAGTCTGGCTAATATAAGTTGAACCTAGCATTTATTTTTACTAGCAAGATTACCGATGTAGTCTTTTGTTTTGGGATAAAATTGCACTACAATTGGATTTCATGATTTTGATACTTGGTCATGAGTATTATTACGTCTATTATTTTTCAGTTTTTTAATTATGACATGATATATTAACTATCTAAATAAATGATATTTTTATAAAAAAAAATATGAAAATACCATAAAATAAGAATAAGCAACAGGATTTTGTCCCTTCATCGGGTGTTCAGAGTCTTATTTTGATTATAGGAAATAAATTATACTTCGAATTACATACGTTGTATTTGATTTATAACAAACAACACTTTTTCCAATAAACCTTAATGAGAAATAACACTTTTTGTTTTAGAAAAACTTATTTTAATATACTCGTGTTTAGTCTGCGTCCTCTAGTTTGCTTAACCCAACATACTATTCATAAGAGAATATAACAGAATAGAATATAATATTTTGTCGTTTAGAATTTCTTAGTTTATTGAGCTCGATTAGCGTTAAGTTTTAAGGAGACATTTTTAATTCTTATCCTATATCCATGCAACGATTATAAGTGCAAAAGTTACCTCTCCGAGATTAAATTGCGTTTTCACTCGGAAAAATGCCCAGTTAGAGCGTCCGTAGCCTGGTGGGTAAGACCTTAGGCTCGCACTCGAGAGGGTGCAGGTTTAAACCCCGGTGGAAACGTGTACCAAGAGATATTTTCCGATCTCAAGTACATTATACGGAGGCTCATTGCCGTGGGAGAGATATGCTACGGCACGAATGGGCCGGCTCGACCGGAGTGATCTGACTCACAGAAAACTGGCGTGAAACGGCGTTGTGCTGTGTTTCGTTCAGTGAGTGAGTTTACCGGCAGCCCAACTTTCCTAATTCCTAACCCTTCGGATATCACGAGTGTCTATGGGCGACGGAAGTGGCTTCCCATCAGGTAAACCGTCTGCTCGCTTGCCCCCTAAATATCGTTAAAAAAATTAGTCCTCGCACGATAAGAGGAGTTATCCACTGATCGTCATTTCGGATACAAAGACCTTAATTTGAAACTGTGCCTGATGCAAGCTGCCTGTGGACACGGTGCAAGCTACACGTCTAGTTAGCGATGGGAACCACAAGTGGACAAGACAAGCTGACCACAGTGTTGTCGTGTATTACATTAGCGTAACAATAGACTTTAATATCGTATTAATAATTTTATATAAAATTAGTGGGCAAACGAGCCTATACACACTCGCAACAACAGGGTTGCAGGTGCGTTGCCGGCCTTTTAAGGGGGAATACGCTCTCTTCTTGAAGGTTCCGGGAATACTGCTGGTGATAGTTCATTCCAGAATTTTATTGGAATGATTAATTACATTTCTATCTACACTAGCGGACCCGACTGACGTTGTCCTTCCTGTGTTGACCTAAATAACAAAATAAAATAACCAAAATCGAAAACAGTCGTTAGGGAGGAGTGCGAAGATTTTGAAATAGAATATTATGCAAATATTAAACAGTATTCGCCTTTTGGAAAGAGGAACCCTCTTAAGAAGTAACCCATACCAGCCTTAACCCGCTACTTCGTCCGCGTAGGCGACGTGGGTAATCATTCTAATTCTTTACTCATTTTTATTTCAGAATGGCATTTAATACATGATTTAGGGTGTGGGTTTTTAGGAATGGTAGTGTCTACTTTAATCTTGTCTCCTTAGCATGACGACAAAATATTATCGTCTGTACCGAAGGATAGACAAAATTTGCAGATAGACAAAGAAAAACTGTCATTTTATCACTGACATGACAAACTGACAGATAAAATAATTATTATACATTTATCTGTCAGTTTGTCTATAATTTCATACCTCTACAGACGCTATACTCCTGTCAATAAACTCCTGTCAATTTAACCGTTTTTTGATAAAAAGGTAAACCAAGTGTGTAGTTAATATGTAACCATAATACCGAAAAAATTTAAAAAAGGTACTTGTTGAGGTTATATAAGTCCACTAATGGGTTTGAAAAGGTCACTTTGGTCCAAGCCGAGAGATGTGGTAGTGAACCTCATCTATACTAACAATATAAAGCTGAAGAGTTTGTTTGTATGAACGCGCTAATCTCCGTAACTACTGGCCGGAATTGACAAATTCTGCTCGTGTTAGTCCATTAATCGAGGAAGACTATAGGCTATATTTCATCACGCTACGACCAAAAGGAGCCGAGCAGTAATCAACAAATTTTGTAAAGACGAGATAACTTATAAAGCGCGGACGTAGTCGCGGGCGACAACTTGTTCGAGATATTTCGTTTTTGTGACTCGTTTCACGGTTTGGACTATATAATAATACCAGTTAAGGTAACCTTTAATGTTATTTAGTCACGATTTGACTAAAGTTCTTTTAAGGTTTTTCCTTTCCCTTTACCAACCTTATCTCAACATATCTTTTAGTTTTTAAGCTATATAATGAGATATATTTATAGCAATACTAGCTGACCAAAAAGAAATTTAGGGTTGTACTACCCGTTACAGTCAGGGGGATGAAAAATAGATGTTGGCCGATTCTCATAGATAACTAATAAGCACAAAAAAATTTCATCCAAATCGGTCAAGCCGTTTCGGAGGTGTATGGCAACGAAAACTGTGACACGAGAATTTTATATATTAGATGTAAAAAAATTGCTTGCACTAAGGCAACATAGCTTAGAATAGAGCTAGAATATTAGCAAACTCTGAACGAGATCGCCGTGGGAGAGCCATGCTTCGGCACGAATGGGCCGGCTCGACTGGAGTGATACTACAGCCTCACAGAATACTAGCGTGAAACGGCATTATACTGTGTTTTGTTCAGTAAATGAGTTTACCGGTAGCCCAACTTCCCTAATTCCCTATTCCCTCATAAAGGCAACGCACTTGAGACGCTTCGAATGTCACGATTTTCTGCTCGCCCTGTGGTCGAAATTCGAACATATTATATTTAAAATATCAAGATTTAGTGAAGAGCTGTACAAAAACTATAATCTATTCTTAATTTAATCACAAACTTAAATTTGGCATAAAGGTCTCGTTACCACAACATTAAATTTTATTAAAAAAAAAACACAGATGTCAACCATAAACAATAGACTATTTCGTGTATGGTATCGTCATGTCAAAATATTGTAGTGTGCGTGGCGTTTTATTTATTATAAATATGTATGATAAGAGCATTTTAAATATTAATGGTATTCCACGCTCCTCCTCCATATCAACTATAACTGGATAAAATTTCATGATTTTACATCTACGCGTCTTTCGTCAAAAGGGGTGCGAAGTTTTCCGCTCGCGTATTAAATATATAAACAGTAAAAAAACCCATACACATAATATGCAGCTCTGACGTGTCTGTACGTCTAAAAGGAAATAACTTACAAAATGATTAAAGAGAATTCGTAATCGAAATCTTTATTATATTTATACTTCGTGTAACATAATCGTGTTAGTATAATGTATCCATTATGGTATCAAGTTATCATATCTGAGTCTGATTACTGGGCTGTGGACCATTTATACTCGTTCTGATAAATTATACAGTTCTTGGTATGTTAAGCGTCATTTACACTTACTTATAAACATATATACAGATTGTCGTGTAGCTGAAATAAGCATTTTATGCAAATCGAATATTATATTATCTTTGTAATAAATATTATAAATTTGAAAGCTTGTGAATTTGTGAGTGGGTATGTTTATTACTTACTACGCTTAAACCGCTGGACCGATTTCGATAAAATTTGACATGGAGCTAGCTGGTATCTTGGATTAACTCATGGAGTACTTTTTAATCTCGACTAAGTCACAGGTAGCGCCGCGGGTAACAACTAGTATTACAATTTTTCTCATCCCTTTTCCCATAGGAAATTCAGTAAGTAATATGCAACATTACTTAAAAAAACTTTTTACGTCTTTAAGGTTTTGCGTTCTTTTTTATGATATATAAGGGGTAAGCGAGCAGACAGGTTACCTGGAAATAGGGATAGGATTAGGGATGTTGGGCCATCGGTAAACTCACTCACTGAACGAAACACAGCACAACGCCGTTTCACGTCAGTTTTTCTGTGAGGCCGTGGTATCATTCCGGTCGAGTCGGGCCTTATTCGTGCCGAAGCATGGCTCTCCCACGGCTACGAGCATCCGTATCATGTACTTGAGATCGGAAAATGTCTCATTGGTACACGCCTCCACCGGGGTTCGAACCTGCACTCTCTCGATTGCTAACCAAAGGTCTTACCCACTATAGGCTACGGATGCTCGTCGATCGTGTGAAATTCCCAATATGCCACGACAGAGACAAGTAAACCTCCTATATAGTGCTGTGCTAATAACTTTATTAGTAAGAGAGTTTATGAATAAACCACAGGACGTCTGGCTGCGTGGCTTCGAAGACACATGTAAATGCAGATCACACACTGTGTTACTAAAAAAAAACTATTAAAATATTTAAAACTCCATCAATATAGTGTTCTTGAGTCCATAATTTAACACTTAAAGCTGCAAAATACCATTCACCTCGTAAAAAGAGACGAAAAAATTATAAGGTTGTTGTAAACTTAGATAAGGAAAACATTTTGTGAGCTAAAATTATCATACTATCTTTATAATAAGCCTTGTTCAGTTAAATTAAATATATTATATAACTACATACATTACTTATTGTAAATTCTGATATATTTAAATATACACAAATGTAAATGAATCTATACCACTAATATAAAGTTGAAGAATTTGTTTGTTTAATCGCGCTAATCTCAGGGTCTCCTGGCCAGAATTGAAAAAAAATATTTTGTTTTGGTTAGTCCATCTATTGAAGAAGGCTATATTATAACATCACGCTACGGCCAATAGGAGCCGAGAAGTAATCGAAAATGTTGTAAGAACGGGGTAATTTATAAAGTTTCACGAGGACGATGTCGCGGGCTGCAGTTTGTATAATATATAATATATTATTTCATTTTTACTATTATTTTATTGCGATCATATCTGTCATAAAAAGCCACGGAAGAGCAATATTTCGACACGAATGAGCCGGTTAGATCGGATAATTATCACGGTCTTACTGACAACCGGTGTTTTCTGTGCTTGAAGAAGAACTTTGAAGAGTGAGTTTGCCGGAAGCCCAACACGCTCTATTATCCCCTAGCTCTGTTATCTTTCCTTAATATGAACTCCTAAAAAGCTCGTAATGCAAAGAAACTCTTCTGATGTTGCGAGTGTCCATGAGCGGAGGTCGCTGCATTCCATCAGGTGACCCAATTAATCGTCTACCCCATGATTTCATAAAAAAATTGTTGAAAGTACATACGACAACTTATTTCATAACTACATCCACACTTATCCAATACTTAATATCATAAATGCGAAAGTGTGTCTGTCTGTTATTTCTTCACGCCCAAACCGCTGAACCGATAAATTTGGTATGGCGATACAAAGTATCCCGGGTGGAGATATAAAATGTTCAGGGAGGACATAAGTATACTTTCATACCGGAAAAATGTATGGTTCCTGCGCGATAAACAAATTTTTCGGCGCAACGGAGTTGCCGTCACCATAGTATATTAGAAATGACGTACGAAAATATCGCACGTTATTTATTGCTTCAGTTAAATTTATATGACCTCAGCTCCCACTTGGCCAAACTGTCCGCCATTTGCCAAACGTCTGTCAGCTGACATTGCCTTGATTATTTCATATTGTGCTGACCTTATGCCTACATAAATAAAGTTAGTATGTCCATTTTTTTAATATTTAGGCGGCAAGCGAGCAGACGGATTACCTTATGGAAAGCAACTGCCGCGCCAGTGGACACTCGCGACATCCGAAGAGTCGCGAGTGCGTTGCCGGCCTCTATGAGGAAATAGGGATAAGGGATTGGGGAAACGGTAAACTCACGCACTGAACGAAACACAGCACAACGCCGTTTGGACGTCAGTTTTCTGTGAGGCAGGGTATCACTGCGGTCGAGCCGGCCCATCCGTGCCGAAGCATGGCTTCCCCACGGCAATCGATCAATTAACAGCGTGATGTTTTTTGTGCATTTTTTTGCCAGCGACTAAACCACTAAATCAATTTTGCCGTTTGGTATCAAGATACTTTGAGTTTGGAACAGACATAGGGAATTTATTCTATAGAAAAATGTGTAGTTTTCGCCTGATATACGAGTTTTGACGTAACAGAGTCCACATCTATAATATATTCTACACGTTCATAATTTTCATATTCTATTTAAACTGAGGCAAATAATCCAAAGACGGTATGATAACCGAACCCTACCTTAAAAACTCCTGACCAGTAACGATACAATGAAAGCTCTACCATGAGTCTGAAACAGTAGTATTTGTCGACACTCGATAGTTACTACGTAAATTTTTAGTATGGCAATTTTGGTTCCGCCGGTGACCGTTAGAGGCGCTGTACAATGTTACCACACTAAAAACTTACGTAGTCGCTATCGAGTATCAAAAAACACTATTGCTTCAAACTCGTGGTAGAGCTACTGGCCCTATCTACCTAAAGCACAAGCCAAACCGGTTATGTGAGCTAAGGGCGACCGGCCCTTAGAGATTTAACTGAACCCATACAACTCACTACTCGATATTCATAATTAAACCCGACCATTAATATGCGAGTAGCATAAAGTCATCTAGTAAGGTTGCGAAAAAGGTTTTAGCGAGGAAAACCAGATCAGTTTGTTTAGTCATCTGTACAAAGTTTACCTACTGTCATTATTGTACTAATAATCCTCGTTAAAAGTGAAAATTTTAAACTCGTAAAGTAAAAAAAAATTACATCTAAGCAGTCTGTCTCATTTAAACACGAGACGAGATCGGCTCATCATTAAGGCGATTATAGCCTCGAACGACCTTGAGCGTTGGGGCGGGGCGTAAGCGATCCGAACAACCCACACCGCGC
>JAOTAV010051152.1:0-12741 GCA_026546445.1 Cyclargus thomasi
AATAGTAGATGTTTTCTTTTTAAAACCAAACTGATTTTCTTTTAATATTTTACTATTTTCGAGAAAGTTATACATTTTGTCAAACATTACCTTTTCAAAAATCTTAGCAATTATGGGTATTAAGGTAATCGGTCTGTAGTTATTGGGGTTTGTTCTATCTCCTTTTTTAAAAATGGGTTTGACTACGGAGAACTTTAATTCTTCAGGAAAAACACCTTGGGTTAAGGTTAAATTTATAATATGAGTCAATGGTTTGCAAATTATAGTTTTAGATTTCTTAATTATATCGGTTTTTATTTCATCATAACCTGAAGAATTGGTATTTTTTAATTCACTAATAATTTTACAGATTTGGGTTTCCGTGACAGGCGTAAGAAATATTGTTTTATTATTAAAGTTAATTGGATTTTTGATTAAATTTGAATTTTTAATGTCAGTTTTTGATTTGTCGAGATTTAATGAATTAATTGTATTTAAAGAATAATCGGAATTGTTTGTATTAGTAATGTCAATAAAAAAAGAGTTAAAAGTGTCAGCAATATCTTTAGGATCAGTCAATAAAGTATTACTTTCAAAATTTTGGATTTGGGTAATGTCAGAGTGTTCAGTTCCCGTTGAGTTATTATTTGCATAATTTTTAATAATGTCCCATGTTGCTTTAGCCACATTTTTAGCTTTTAGCATGTATTTAATGTTACTAATTTTTTTTGATTGTAATATACATCGACTTAAGATCTTCGAGTATAGTTTGTATTTTGGTTTGCTTATATGTTTGGTGATTGTGCTTTGTCGGTAAATTAAGTAATGTATTCTTTTTTTTATGCAGGATTTTTTAATACCTTTTGTTAGCCACAGATTTTTACGTTTAGCAAATTTTTTAATGGTTATAATTGGGAAACAGAGATGATAAAATAGGTGAAATATTTTGTAAAAATTTGAAAATGCTTTTTTAGCGTTTTGCTCATTGAAAACATCGCTAAATGTTAACGAATTAATGCATTCTAAAAATTTTGCTATATTATCTTTGTTATAGTCTCTTTTTCTTTCTATCATGTAGTTATAATGATGATTATTTGTATAATTCAATGGCAAAATATTAGGTTTAAAAGTGATACTTTGAGCAGTTTCGTGGTCAGAAAGGCCAAGATAGTGGATATTTGATTTTACATTTGCGTCTATCATGTTACTAAAGATGTGGTCTATGCATGCCTTATTGCGTGTTGGATTATTGATATGACTTTTAAAGTTATAGTTGTAAAGTAAGCCAAGTAGATCTCGTGTCGATGTACTGTCTTTTAAAAGGTCTATGTTCCAGTCTCCGCAGAGTATTGTTGTTTTTACTTTTTTCTTTTTTAATTGCACTAAAAGATTTTTGAGTTTATTTAAAAATATATTAACATTAGAGTTTGGAGTTCTATAAATACATACCACGACTAGATCAAAAGTTAAAATTTTAATCGCACAGTATTCAAAACTATAAATTAAAGGTGTGATGCCAAGATCGATATTATTAATTTTTATGTTTTTATTTACTAGAATGCAAGAACCTCCTCGTCTTTGACTGAAGCGAGAAAAATTGGCAGCCAATTTGTAATCTTGTAAATTTAAGTTTGACTCACATCCGTATTTAATAAATGACTCTGTTAGGCAAATAATATCGATAGAGTTAACAATTTTACATAAGTCTTGTAAGCATGTTTCAAAAATATCCTTTTTATTCAATATGCCAGCAATATTCTGGTGTAACAGTGTAATAGAAATGTGTTTATTACTTTCGAAAAAGATTATTGCTCTCTGTTATGTTATTTTTTTCAATTTTTTTGAAGTAAAAAGGAATAGTTCCTCTTTTTTGACAATTATATCTTAGATTATTTCTTGGTTCATTATTATTTATCTGTGATAAATTTTTATTTCTAACAAAGAACCTATTATTAATGTAAGTTTCCATGTATTCAATCGAGCTTATTTCTATGTTTAACTTAAAAACAAGAGAGTTCATATATTTTTTATCAATATTTCTCAATTGGCTCTGGTAGAAAGACTCATGGTTATAAATATCTATAAAGGTACAATTTTTATAATGCTCACTTAATCTTTTAATTTGGTAATTCATTAACTTTGTATCTATGAAGTTATTAGATTTTACATTTAGCAAAAATACTTTATTGTTATGAAATTTAAATAAAATGTTGCATAGTATTGCATATAATTGGAAAGCATTTTTGTCGTTAGAGCCTAATCCTAATATCAAGATATCATCTTTCTTTATATCTTTATAGATAGTGTTACAGTAACTGAATAAGTGGTCACTTGGGGCTCCTGGTTTGACCATAGATGTGATTTTGTATGAGTCATTCCACTGTCTTGAGTTTATCAATTCCGTTGAGAGGCCACGGACGGATTCATCTCCCAGAATTAAAATTGAGCGTTTGTCTTGAGATGGTGGTGGAAGTCTGTTGCAGTTTTGTCCTCCAGGTAGAGAATCGCCTCGTCGATGTAGATTGTTTTTATGGCTTTTAAGTCCTTCAGCGCCATCTCTTGGAATGTCCACTTCTGGTTTATTATTTATCGCGAGTGTTGTGTGACTTGCCATTATTTCAGCTATATCATCGTTGCTGTTTTTGTCAGTGATTAGGGGAGTTGAAATACGTAGCGATGATAATTTTGGCAATAGTCTTTTAGGAGTTTTAGCCTTATTCCTATATTTTGATGGTGTCGGAGTGTGATCCTTTTGGTCACCAATGATCTTCATTAGCAGTTCGATTTTCTTGTCTCTTTCTTGTGTGGTTTTGTTCAAAACAGTAATTTCTGAATGTAATTTATAAATCTCCTCATTAGCTATCTCTAATTCATTTTTTAACTCTTGAATTTGGTTCTTCAGTTCCTGTATTAAGGTGGAGTCGAGGTCCATATCACCTGCAGGTAGGCTTTTGGTAGATATATTATTAGAGTCGTTTGAGTATGAGAGATCGGTATCTTCAGTTATATTGTTAAGATCGCAGGCTGACTTTGCTCTTGGTATTTTACGTCGAAATGTAATATTGTGGTTCTCCATGTCAATTGCGTACGTTTTAATTTTTTTTTTCTTTTTTGTTAAACTTTCAAAGTAAATAAAATATTTTTAGCACCGGCTGGGCTCGAACACAGGGCAGTAGGGGATTCAACAAGGGACTGTCCCGCACAGACTGAGCTAGCGATGCTATGACGTGGTTGTTAAATTTGTGTTTGGTTTCTTAATGCAAATACCGTTATATTTATTAGTTAAAGCTGCATTCTGATTGGTTGAAACTACTTTTAAATAGTTCTTTGTTCACTTTATTTGTTAAAAAGTTTTAATAATGTCACAATTTAGCACTTAAAAGTTGTTTTATTAGAGAGTTTATGAAGGATAGAGTATAGTATTAATGCGTATTGAAGCTTCACTCACTATTGTACAGTTTTATGTCCTTTTCTTGATTATAATGGTTTTAGAAGTATTTACACTAGAACTCAATTAACACCTTAAAGTTTTAGTAGATAACGTTTACACATCGTCCTCGTACGTATTACTGTTGATTCATGTATTACAAGAAGCAAAAAACTTAAAGATTTTAATTTAAGTTGATTTTAATCACAGAGACGATGTTACTTGTTTCGCTACACTAGCGCCACTCGTTACTTGTTATATGTAATATAATAGATAAGTACCTCATTTAGTTTGTCAGAAAACTGTTTTTTGGTGCAAACATGGTGCAAATGAACAAACGGGTAATCTGATGGAAAGCAACTACTGCCGCCAATAAACACTTGCAACATCACGCTGTCGACCTTGTAAGAGCGAA
The DNA here is from genome assembly GCA_026546445.1 of Cyclargus thomasi. Lineage (NCBI taxonomy): Eukaryota > Metazoa > Arthropoda > Insecta > Lepidoptera > Lycaenidae > Cyclargus > Cyclargus thomasi. Next base: position 3,822 of record JAOTAV010051152.1, read on the forward strand.
TAAGAAAAAAAGGGAGAAAAAGAGTAGGGACTTGAGTAAATTAAGCCTGGTTGTTTGGTACTTGGTGTATGCGCTGTTTCACGCTGGTTTTCTGTCAGGCCGTGGCATATTTCTCCGGTCGAAGCATGCCCATTTCTGCCGAATCATATAAGGCTCTCCCAAAGCGTGTAGGAGCCATTTAGCTAAGTCACAACTTAAGTACCTAAAGTAAAGGTATATTTCAGGGCCGGTTTACCGCTTATCATATAGGATAGGATCAACAACTTTTTTGACAGATTCTCCATAAAACATCTATCAAAAAAGTTGTGCATAGACTATCCCACACCCATCAGTAAGCGGTGAAACAGGCTCTTAGTCGTATTATGGGTAAAATTATTTTTTAGGTCACATTCGCTTTGCCGGTCAAAATTTCATATTTACGAACATAAATATCTTGATCAAATACTTTTTAAATGGTTACGATAATGGTCTAATTTGTCACGTATTACTTAATACAATAAGGTTATTCATTAAAAAGTTGTACATCATTACATTGCCAAAATTTGATTTCCGTCCCTCGTGAATTCCTAGGTTGTTTGGTTTAGACACCGTTTTCTAAGACTTTTTGCAAGTAATCTTTTTATATTTTGTACTTTTACAATAGCTTAAATACTCGTTTATTTTTCAATAAAACATTAGAAATACTTACAGCATCTGCAACATTAAGAGAAAGAAGGTTTTAATTTTGTCACGAAAAAATTTCGTTTTCATCCAAGCGAATGGTTTTTGGCTTTTGACTAAATCTGCAACTATAGATGCACGTCTGTTTTGCGTCTCCCACGAACCTGTCTGCCATGCGTCCTAAACGAGAGAGGACGTGCAAAAAACAAATCTCGGAGAAATTTTTATTTTAGTTTAAATTTTTTCGTTTTCTCACGGGGAAACGCTCATTACCATGCATGGCTTATTTTAAAGATTTTTATTATTGATAATTTTTAATTAAAGCTATTAGGACCCTTTTTCGAGGTGCGTTGTCTGACCTTAAAATATATAAGGATAAGAGAAAAAAAACGAAATTAACTGACAAACTTCATTACCATCCACTTAATTTCCATCCAATCACTTTGACTTGAGCCATATCTCGCCTATTTGAAACACTATGGCAGTCAATCTGAACGAACGAAACGATAAGATAAAAGTAAATGATGATAGGTAGTAACGTAACGAAAGTAAATGATGATAGGTAATAAATAAAAAAAAAGTGCGTATGAGCCCTTATAAAGAGTTCGTTGGAAAAGTAGCAGCGCTGAAACTGAAATATTTTTTTGTGATTTGTATGGACAAACTCATGTTACTGGGGTGCTTGCTCATACAAATCAAGTTTATTTTTACGCTTTCGTCGAGGTTTTAGTTGGATTTTTAGTGCGTCTGTCAGTGATGAGTAATCTGTGCAAAGCCGAATCTTCACCTTATAGAGCTATTGCGCATTGAATCGGACTGAAATATTGTCTCGCTCTATTTAGAAAACCAAAATTCTTTGAGCTAATTTGGCCTTACCATCTTAATGATATCAGAAATGGAATCCGCTGGTTATGTTTAGAAGTATTTCAGTGCTGGAAGAGATCATGAAAGGTGTGATTAAAATGCGGATATACGGTGATAACTTTTTGTTGTAAAGGCGCAACTTTCCGGGGTTGCTTTTGAGTAATTGAAGTGTAAGTGCCCCGTTTACGGACTTTTTCCAACGAATTCTCAAGAACCATAATATGTTTTCATAGTAAAGTTATTATGGATTCTACTATCATCAAGAGATTGGAGGTTATAGCCATTTCTCTGGGGTTGGAAGGTTTGAAGCTGTCACTTTTTTCGGGGATGTTAATGCATATATGTGTCTGACGAGTTATTAGCGCGTCAGACATATTAACGCGACGTTAACGTCGCCAGTTCTGGAGCACACTTTTCCGACACAATAGGAGTGATTTCCCCAGGCCCACTACTAACTAATCTCTTTAAGGTATTAATGGAACGGAGAGATATTCGCACTGAGACCGAATATCCGACATGACTATATTGTATATTATATATAAGATACTGGAGGACATGTCTATATGCATGATTATTCAAATAGACATGTCCTCCATAATCTTTTTTGCGTCGTGGATAAAGGACCTATTTCTAAAGGGTGAGATGGCTTTCTAACATTTCCTTTAATAGTTTTGACAAGAGACCAGGATGCTCCGGTTCCGGAGTCTCTTGACAATACGACTGACATGCTATTTCTTTGCCCGAGTGTTATTTCTTTTTTTGTTGAGATATTTAGGGGGCAAGCGAGCAGAGTAAATACCTAGCAGACTCTGCATAGATCTAGGATTGGTAAGTCGCCTATACTTCCACCACGAGGCCGAATTTTTGAAGATGGACCAAACCTGATACGAAACCTACAGTCGCTTATACAGAAGACAGAATGAAAATGGTCCAAAAAAAGATCCTTCAAAGTAGTCGGTGGTCTTTTATGGTAAAAAAGTAGCAGCCTATTGTAAACTCACTCACTCGATGAAACGCAGCGATATCATTACTTCACGACAATTTTCTGTAAGCAGTAGTATTTCTCTGCTGGAACATGGCTCTCCCGTAACTAAATCTATCACTTGTCAATGTTAAAAGAAGGGTGTAACCATTTTTTTCTCAATCCTATACATCGCCATAAATTTATATCCTATAGTTTTTCATTTCCTATTCTATTGCTGCATTACCATCAATCTGTTTTTATCGTAAGTATACATAACAGATTAACGGATTCACGGATTAGAGAGAACATGCGTACAATTTAATTACAAAATATTGTCGTAATATCTTTAAAAAAATGATCCTACAAAAATCGACAAATGGGAACGAAAAAATAGAACCACCCCATCTTTAGGTGTATTAAATCACAACGCAGGAATCAACCAAAAAATACAAAGTTCTGAGTTTGGTAGTTCAATTCTGACCATAATTACACAATTCAGAGTGTTTTTTAAATATTAAAATTTATACTAATTTGTATTTTAAAGGAGTCGAGTGATTACGATAAGAATTCAACTGGAAATAATAAAACAATATTATTTAATTATATAAATAAATTACTTTATTTCTCAGAAGCATATAATATTTAGTCACATAAAGCGTCTAGGGCGTACGAGTAGTCAAATCAATATTATTTAACATGATTTTTGTTTAAGAATCATATCAAAAGAAAAATGAATAAATTAAAGAAACGGTACTTAAAGTATTAAAATATTAAATAACACCAGCTGACCCCTAGAAATCTTATAAGCCGTGGAAACAAATAATATAATATAAAAATGTTCTGTTAAATCGAGTATGTAATTATTTTAACATGTTTCTCAACTAAAATAATACAGTAAGGAAATACGAGTATAGGTATTATATGCTTGTAAAGAATGTTGGCAGTGTGCTCAATTTATTAAAATAATAAAATATATAAATGTGCTGCTTTTAAAAAGTATATCATTCGTAGATACCTATTTTAAATCATGATAATATTAAAATTATTATTAGATATATATTCTTTTATGCATTGCATTTTAAAGCTATTTTTATACAATCATTTTGTTTTCAATATTTTCATACGACACAATTATATTTCATTAAGGTATGTCTATATTTATGTAAAAGTCTATAAACGAGATTTTCAATTATTGTAAATTTTATCATAAAATAAAATTATCCGATACAATACAATTTCGTTAATGGCGGACCTGAGGTACGCCTACATACATTACACTTCATCTAAATTAACTTCTTAAATCTATTTACATTTTAAAAGGTACATGGATACAAAACTTACGACAAACGTAAAAAAATAAGCTGAGCGACTCTTAATACGCTTAAAATCAGAAAACTTACATAAACATGTTTAGATTCGCGCACAACGAACTATATTCTAAATAAAAAAATGATATTGATCGACGCTCATTATTGTTCAAGACACAGAAAGATTATTTATCCGTTACTACTAAAACTGAACATTTTCCGAACAGAAAATCCATGTTTTGTAGGTAATATTTATTCACAAACAACAAGTAAAGTAGGTAGCTTGTTACTTGAGATATCTATTTATAAGTCTTGGTCATCAAAAATATTATCTTTCTTTATAGTACAACACTATATGAAAGACTAAAAATATACGAAATTGTCGTTGTAATTAATCCTTTTCATGAAAACTTCTACGGGCAGCGCTGTCGTAGCAAGGTTCGAATCGGCTGCTTTTTACATAATTTTTATTTGAAATATTTTACATAATATTATTCTTGTAATTTAAAAACAATTTATTTAGGAGCTATATAAAATAGTTTGTGTCAGTTTTTCGCTACTTCAAAAATAGTTATTCGTGAAAAGGACTTTTGTACTTTAGTGATGTAGGGCGTTTATCGATATCGATGGCGCGTGTCGCTGGGCACGGAGATGGGGGAGGGGCTCCGCGGGCGCCACTGGCGGCGGTTTCAGGCCATGTCTTCCGGCTTGCCGTCCAGGCGCTTCAGCTGAAAAGTAAAAAAGGCTTTATATATTTTTATTAATAAAGCTTTACAACAAAAGTAAAAACCCGCGTGGACCTCTTGAGTTTTTCATTGTTCATTTATTGGACAGGTCAAACACCTATTACAATTTTAAGTAGTCAAAGAAAGCATATTAAATCGCTTTTATTTAGGTTGTTAATTTAAACTGAATGTTAATTATTATTGATTGCATATTATAATAAGAAAAGGTGTTATTGGACATACATATGAAACTTCCAAGAAAATTTTGCAATAAATAAGGTAGCACGTATCTACCTGGAAATTAATTGTTCGGTATAGGCAATCGCCACGAACGTTTTGAAATCAGTCGTGTATTTGTTAAAAAGTATAATAATCACTGAATATAGTTTTATTAGTGTTGAACGAAAGAGTGTTTAGAAGATAAATGATAGAAGCTGTTAGTTGATATCTTACGCTCTGTTCAACCGTCCATGCAGTGGGAGCAAGGCGTCCAGTACGCTTGTAAATAAATTTTTATTAATGCACTACCTTAACACATATACTGAGTTTTGTAATTTACTAAATCCTACAAGACATATTATATCTCAAAAAGCACCTACCAATAAAATGATCAAAACAAATGAGCATTTCTTGTCTACGTATAAAGATAATAATACCAATAATTTTTTAGCCTCCGTGTATATGTTATACACAAATAACCTCCTCGTTTTTGGTAGTCGGTTAAAAATGAATAGCTAGTTACCTCCTTCTCATCACCAGCAACGGGTCTGTAACGGGGGGTGTTGTTATCGAGGGGAGGGGCGGAGAAGCCGTGCACGTAGAGCAGAGCGGCCGCCACGCCACCAGCCACAGGGCCTGCCCAGTACACCTGCAGAGAAGTTGTTACCATAGTAATATACCATACTACTTAAAATCGAGTTACTTGACATAGGATATGTAGCTATGCTATGCTATGCTACCTTGCTATTGATTATGCCAGTTTATCTTTCCTAAGAAAATCGCTTCTAGCATATTTAGTCTATATTAGTGTAGAATGTGGTAGAATATTATATTATTGGTACTCCAAAGAGTAAAGTCTGAAAAGTTATGGTAAAGATCCTAAATACGGATTTCATGTGACTGAATAACTGTTATAATTTTTAGATGTTAATCAAGAACAATAAGCGAAACTTTACATTTTAAGACGAATTGTCGTGGTGGGCGAGTTTAATACAAGTCCTTGTTTTTTACGCAACAAAATTATACCTACACATTACAGAAAAAAAAAATTGTAGGCATGTCAATATTTAACCTAAACTATAGACGCGATTCATAATTGCATAATTTACCAACTATTCTTATTTCTTAGAAGTAATGCCATTTAGGACAAGGAATTAGCATTTTTCAATAATAAACGGACATAAATGTTTCTCATAGTAATTCCGACGAAGATTTCTGAGTACTCATACCGCGGAATTATTTAAATTGTGTAACGACCTACTTACGACTTATATATCCGCTAATACAGCCGAGATATATTCATGACATCATATATAATTGTACTGCCTCTCGACTATGATTGTGTGTTGGTATTTTACTGCCTACATGTTCCTGAGCCGGGGTACATCATATCGAGTGGGTGGTCGAAATTGATTCAAGTCTAACACGAATTTAGCTAAGCCGATTGGTCTTTATTAACTGTTATAGCTGTAGCAAGTTGACGAAGGATACGCGAATTATGGAAACATTATTATCCCACAGAAACGATTGACAATCAATTAAATATTCAATATCAATGTCAATATTCAAAATCTATTATGGTTCAAGGAACGTTTCGTCCCTGACGGATTGGGGTATAAACCTCAGATTTCAGAAATATAAATAAAATTTTTGTGATTGTGGGACGCCCCGCGAAATTGTGTGTAATTGTTGTTGTTTAAAAAATTGTTACACGGCAAAATTGTGTTTGTAACTAAGTACGATCAAGATTCAATTCATGAGATCATGATATTGTGAATTGTTGTTATCGACATAACATCCCTTTACAACATTTATACTTATTTATGTGAACTTTAGTCTCCGACTTACCCAGTGATCCGACCACTCGTTAGCCACAAGTGCGGAGCCAAAGGACCTAGCGGGGTTCATGGCGGAGCCGGTGTAGTCCACGGCCAGGAGATGGCCCAGCGTCACAGTGAGGCCGATAGCCAACGGTGCTATAGCCTTGCTGTCTGGTTTGTTGGGGTCACACACCTGAAATATCGAATATTTTTTATAAAGTTTAAATTATATTAGTCAATTTACCTACTAGAACACTCTACACTAACACTTTTGTAATCTGTTACTATCTTGTTTACCTAATTATTCTTGTAACCCATTTTTGTATACAGGATAAATTATAATCTTCATTAAGGGTTAGTATTTTCGAAAAGGAAATAATAATAGATCAAAAATTAGATGCAATTATTATTATAGATAAACTTATTTCACATCACTATTCCGAATATGAAATATCAAAACATCAAGGAAATGAATTCGCACATTTATTTATTTATCTCATTAATTTCGTATAGCAGACAGACAAAGAGACTCTTATAAAGTAATATACCCTATAACATTAGTATTAAATTAGTAATGGCATATAATTAGAGGACACTTCACCGTATACAAATGGAGTTGGAATCACATGTGACACGCACGGTCGTACATTGTTCCACGTTTATTCTGCTCTACATTCTACAGTGAAAAATACACACAGATTACAGGCACGAAAACGCAAGCATATTACTGATAAATACAGAGAATACAACCGTTTCAATAAATAAATGTTTATTAATTAAAGTTAATTATTATTAGGCATATCGCTAGCAAAACATTCCTTGTAAGTAATATGTAAATGTAAATAATTATGTTCCTTCTAGATGAATATTATTATTATCACGATACAGTAATTGTCCTGAACTATATGCATTTAGAAATCAACGTACAGCCTAAACCACTGATCGTAGAAACATTAAATTTGGGGGGAGTGTTCTACGTACATGACGAAGGTTACTAATAACTAGGGATTTTTCAAAATTCGTTGCCTAAGGGGGTAAGAAGGGGGATTAAAGTTAGAATGGTACAACGTGATTACGTGGTCCGATCCGCCGCCCTAAAAAGTCACTTCGCAACATAGCTGTTAGCAAGCTATTCATTTTGTCATTTTTCTTGTAAATAACTAGTAATTCTGCAAAACAGTGATTTCGCAGTCAATTTGAATTGATTTTTACGAATTTCGAAAACTATTCGTTTTTTTAAGAAAATGTACTAAAACGAATTGTAGAATTGCCTTCGCAATATTGCTATTACGACCTTTTTAGGTCCCCTGATCCAAAATTTGCAAAAACATTAATGTTTGATACATTTCTTTAAAGAACTGTAAATTAATCACAGTTCTTAGAATATCCATACTAATAATATAAATGCGAAAGCGTGGGTGAAAGTACGACACAAAAAGTTACAGTCTGTCTGTCTGTAACTTCTTTACTCCCAAGCCGCGGAATTAAAAAAAAAAAACGAAAATTTGGTATGGACATACTTTGAATCTTGGGAAAAGACAGAATTCTTTTATTCCGGTAATATGTACGGTTCCGGCGCGATAAACTAATTTTTGCGCAGCGGAGTTGTGATCATCATCTAGTTTAATGTACAAAAACTCTTTTTCTTTCATTAATCTTGTGGTCGGAGCTTAATGTGTCCGTCGTATAAAGAGGTACCAAAGTAAACTAGACAAACCCATGAAATATAACCTCGGTCCATGAAAATTAATGTGTTCGTATCTTCACAATTTGCAAAATGCACGCGAACTGTAACTAATAAATGAATAAAATACGAACCCACCCTCAGCCATCAAGGTCCGTATCGGAATTAATTAGCCTGATAGACGCTAATTAGAATTAGCTCTTAGGGAATTACTGACATCAGAGCTCTTGATGAATTGACGAAGCTTCGTAGAAATTATTTATTAGGACAACAAAGCACGCGAATTTATCCAGATATATTTTTGAAGTAGCTTTTACTCGTAGCTTAATGCGAAATTTCTTATAAGTGATTGTTTATCAACAACTTAGTTACCTGACTTATTCTCCGTACTCTACGTGTCGGGCAAGTTGTGGTTAACCTATCTGTCACGTTTTACGAAAGACGCGAAGATGTAAAAAGCATAAAAATTTTACCAGTTACAGCTGATATGAAGAAGGAGCGTGGAATACCAATATTATTTCAATATATGCTTTAAATCTTGCATATTTCTATACATATGATAAAACAGTAAATTTTTTTTGTCTTTTCAATTAATATTTTTACAAACTAATCAATATGGGGGGGGGGGGTATTTTTTTATTGTTTAGGGAGTTATTACATCTAGGCAACATATAGGA
>JAOTAV010051163.1:0-16193 GCA_026546445.1 Cyclargus thomasi
GCATTTTTACAAATATTCTGTAATAAATTGTGTAGTAAAATTGCATAACTGAGTTTCACATTTCTAAAAATGTGGTGCGTAAAAAGTTCCTACGCAAATTTAGTAAATTTGCTATGGAAATTTTTAACAGTGTAGCGTCCAGAGGTTCAGATTGGATGACTCTAAGGTCGTAGATTTGATTGCCACGTTGAAGAAATTTCAAGAAAAATCTGAAATTTTCACAGAATTATGTATTTCTTTTGCCGTTATAACAACAAATACTTAAAACAAAATAAGTTAAATATTTAAAGATAGCTCTAATACAACAAATATGTTTTCTGCTTTTTCGTTCCATAATAATAACAATAAATTCGATGCACTCGCTATCAGCGGCGTGGCGAAGTAGGGTGCTTGCTTAAGTTAGCAGAGGCCATGGATCGATTCCCACCAAATTATTTTTATTTAATGGCTTTGTTTTTTATTTTATGACTTGTATAAATTTATGAGTTTTATAAATTTTTACGTTTTCATCATTTTTTACTTTTTTTTATAAATTTAAAACTTTTTTATACATTTAAACCTTTCGAAAATGCGTTTATCCAATTTTTTGCTCTGTAATGGTAACGGAACCCTTCGTGCTCGAGTCCAACTCGCACTTGGCCGGTTTTTTGTACTGGAAAATGTAAACACGTGATGCAATACGGTACATCTTAGTGTAGATTTCCACTATCCAGCGCGAGACTATAACTAGGTTATCCAGCGCTGGTTGGATCACTGGATTAGAAAGACAAAATTAAATAAATATAAGCTTTAATTGACAACATTGTATATAATAACTAATGATTATATTTAATTGCTACCCAGTACCAAGCTTAATGTAACAGAAAATTTATTATATCAATAAACCTCATACGGCAAAGGAGCCGACGCGCAATTAGCCTAACCGCGGTTAAACCTCGGTTAACCGATAAGAACTTCGGTTGACCGATAAGGCAACATCAAAGTGAAGGTTAATCTCTGACTAATTGATTCCGTACATAACCGTAATCGATATCGGTATAAATTATAACCGTGAGACGCACGTAAAACAGTCAGCACTTAAGGCGACACTCATCGGTATCTTGAGTGAACGCCTCCGTAGTTCAATGGTTTAAAGTCTCTAGACTCGGAGGTCGTGGGTTCGAGCCCCCTTGTATGAAAAAAAAAATTCCAAGTGTGGTCAGGACAAAGCAGGTTGATCACCTACTTGTAAGACAAATAAGATGATCCATGCGTCAGATGGGCATGTAAGAAGTCGGTCCTGCGCCTGATATCTCGTCAGTCGTGTCGGTCATCCCTCCCACTGGTTTATGAGAGTAATTTGTGTACTGCGCACACGCTTGGGCACTATAAAATTACTCCTGCGTAACTGACCAATAGTTTCTGTAAATGACACTATAATATATTACACTGTTTTCACAAGCTTTTATTTAATTTGGCTTTTTCGTAATGTAAGTTAGTTTGTACGGGTCAAATTTGGTCAAGAAAAGTGTGACTTTAGGTTTCCGTAGAGTTCGTACTTTTCTGTTTAAAAAAAAAGTAAAAAAAAACTTTCGGGTGTCGGACACATCAACCGAAATAATCGAATTAAAAACGGTAGAGGGCTTCCGAGAAACTCTATACAGAATGTTTGAAATTCGAACACGATACTTTCTGACAGGTTAAAAAGTTAAGGGGTAGCTTTCATCTGATCGGCAACAAAAAGTCCCTTGTTTTAGGGCAGTGAGTACTACTTACATTTAATCAGATTATTTTAGGAACACACTAGATGATCCGTTGCGTTGTAAACTTTTTTCATGGATGGATAAATTTTTATTCGACTGCGCCAGAAGGAGGGTAATGTTTCTCGAGCGTGTGTATGTATGATTGTTTGGCACGCTCGCGCTCTGCACCCTAGACGGCTTGATGGATTTTGGATTAAGAGGTGTCGTTAAATTCATATTTGCTGTGAGAGTAACACCTGACACTAGATATATCAATATATAAAAATGAGGATTTTTGACGCCAAATTTGAATATAACGTAAATTTTCCCCCCACGGGTTTTTTGTTCTTGGACATTTAGCTTTTTTGTGTCAGGACACGTAACCTGTTTGTTAAATCATGAAACACCATCTTAATGCATTTTAAGCTCAAGTTGACCACCTTAATGATTTTTTCAGACCTCTCCCCCCCTTGTCACAGGTAACATTCCTGAGGCCCTCCCCAATGTGACGTCACAATGTGAAACCACCCCAATATTTCAAATTTCGAGATTAAATTTTGAACATTTTAAATGTGACGTCACAAAACTCAGGACTCAGGACTCGTACACCATGTCACACTTGATCTACCCCTCCCCTTTGGGTCTGAAGTACTTTATGGATGGCCCCTGAACACGGAAAATACTCAGCAAGTTCTTCTAGGTCCAGAGATAAGGATGAGCATAATTACGTAAAGTACTTTAAGGTGCGATCAAAACATGATAACATTTAAGCCAAGCTAAACATATAAGTTAAACATAAGTGGGCCGTAAAGCGTCACTCGATTTACGACTCTACTCCATAACAGTAGAGTCAAGTTTGGTAAAACACTGGGTCGTGTGAGGTTTTCAGCAGTTGCCCTTAAAGTCAATGACATTTAGTTACAACGAGAAAGTTTAAAAAGCACTTTAAGCGCTTAGTGGTTAGATATGAGGTAATAGGATAGAATGGATTAACATTAGTTAGTATTTCGATTTTGATAAAACTCATTATATAGACGATGATGTTTTTAAAGCGGGGTGGAAGAATGACATGCAAAGTTTGGAGAACATTTTTATACTGTTGTTGTGTAGTTGACCCCGCAGACGTTGTCCTGCCGAGCTATTTTGTGAATCTAAACCATTCTCAGATGCCTTTGAACACACACAAAAAAATTTATCAAAATCGGTCCAGTCGTTTAAAAAAGTTCAGTGACATACACACTCACAGAAGAATTACATATATAAAGATTTTTAGGGAACTCGCCAACGAAGGGTTCCGAGTGCTGAGTGCAAGTTTTTTTTTTCACATTTGATCCAGGAAGCGATTAGCGTTTACTAAAATTTTATATGGGATTTGTACATGTGACCGTGACCTACGCTAGGTGGCGCTGTACAAATCCCATATAAAATCGTAGTAAACGCGAAATACGTTGACGGTCAAATGTGAAAATAAAAGCTCGCACTGTGCACTCCGTACCAACTGAGTGCAAAAAATTGGGAAAAAGTTTACCTAAAAGTTGAACAGCTATAACAGATCACGACGTGCTATCGATATCGCGATGTAGACGACAAACAGCGACATCTATTAGCAAAAGACCTGTATGAGATCCTTCCTTAAATATTTAATTTACTTTGTTTTTAGTATTTGTGGCTATACCGGTAACCGGAATACACTATCTGCAAAAATTAATTACTATTTCTAGCTATAAGCTATACATAAATATATAATCTGCAAAATTGAAAATTTCGAGTTTACATATTATCGTTCTTGAGATACAGCCCTTTTTTAGCCTCTGGATACGGGGAACCCTTATAGATTCCTCAAGTCTGTCTGTCCATCCGTATTCCGTATATCACAGCAGTTTTTACTCATAGTTCAAGGTTAGTAGTATTTGGATAGCCAATAAATTATGATTTCATAACTCAACTCATACTCAAAAGTCTGTATTTCATTGGTTTAATCTTAGAATGGACTGTTAGCTATCCAGCTTTTAGGTTAAATTTATTGTACACAATTTATTATAACAATCAAACTAAAAGGACACCTTGTTGTAAGTGACATCATTTTATTTCGCAGCAGTGGGCGCAACACGTAGGTGGAATTTTTGTGTCGAAAAAAAAATGCTATTATGATTGAGACTGAGTTTCAATTGTTTCTAAATGACTAATGAAAGGATTAAATGCTCTTAAGGCCTGATATTAAGTAATGGTTAGGAAAAGAAACTCAGCTAAGCCAAGTTTTTTTTAATAATATTTAGGGGGCAAACGAGCAGACGTATTACACGATGGAAAGCAACTGCCGTCGCCCATGGACACTCGCGACTTTACGAGGGAATAGGGATAAGGGATTAGGGAAGTTCAGCCACAGGTAAACTCGCTCACTGAACGAAACACAGCACAACGCCGTTTCACGCCAGTTTCCTGTGAGGCCGTGGTACCACTCCGGTCGAGCCGGCCCATTCGTGCCGTTCTCTCCCACGGCACGGTTGCTAAGCCAACGTCAATTTCGCTCATAAGTCATAAGACATGAGAAGTATTTCATGTTTTGCCTGTTTTTTTTTGTCGCTTTTTTTTGTTTTGTCGCAATGTAGTGTGATGTGTATGTGAGTCGAATAAATAATTTATTCATTTTTTTTATTTATTTAAGTGTCAAGCGAGGACGCTTTGCCGCAGTAGAACAATCTATAAGCTCTTATCGCCAAAACCACTGAAACAATTTGGCTGGAATTCGGTATGGAGATACTCTTAGTCCCGGGAAACGACAAAGGATTCGTTTCCCCGGAGAATGTTAGGTCGTCCACGTGATAAACAAATTTACTCGCAACGGAGATGCAGACATCGTCTATTCGTACTACTAATAATGTAGTCTATACTAATAAATCTAAAGAGTTTGTTTGTTCGAACGGGCTAATCTCAGGAACTACTGGCCGCAATTAAAGAATTCTTTTTGTATTGTTAGGTTAGTCTATTTATCGAGGAAGGCTATAAGCTATATAATCACGCTACGACCAATAGAAGCCGAATAGTTATTAAAAATGTCGTTTAAACGAGATAATTTATTAAGTTTCACACTGACGTAGTCGCGGACAACAGCTACTTAAAAATAATACGTAACATAAAACGGATATTTTTCTATACACAGTACAAAAGACGGCTTTTCTTTTATAGTCGGTAGGGTCAGATTAACCTTTTTGGCTAATTTGGTTATTTAGGGCCTAGGACGCGATGATCGGGAGGGGGCGCTAAAATCTCCACATACACTTTTAATGCACAGAGCGAGCGAAGTGAGCCATATCCCAATTCCCACCCCCACGTAATCTGAGAGTATGTCTAGATTTCTTAAAGAATAAAATAGTTTTATCGCTATAGATATTAATGGAAAATAATATTGTACTAGTAACGCCATCTATGAGTAAAAAACGTGCAACTGTAAAGATAAACTAAACGAACTGAGTATCCATACGTATCCCGAACAATAAACCCTGGGTAACCCTCGCGAGCTCCACAAAGCTACGCTTTTTCGCTAGTCTAATTAATTGAAAAAAAAAAGCTAATGTTCATTATATGCCTAGGGTGGTCAGAACTCCTCATCAGCCCCTCATAATCGGACATGATGATGATGATGCTATATGTTTATAGGTACACTCGCAACATGGTAATACGAGTGCAATGTAGCATCCCACAATAATGGCACCGCGTTGTGGCGGGCTGCTGACGATGCCGGCCCAAAACGACGACCGCATCAATAGCCCCACTGTTAGTGGGAGCCATTACGTGTTAAAGCGATAGAGTTTGGTTAAAAAAAGTGGCCGGACGGACAGACAGACAAATCTATAAAGGTTCCGTTTTTGGATCCGGAACCCCAAAGACTCTTTCTTTAGGTTCATGATCATGTCCATATTTTTTGATTCGCTTTAGAATTTTTGGGGCGTCTGGATTTTTGTCTGCTCGAAGGTTCGAGCGTCGATCCATAACTTTGAAGACGGAGATAATGTATCCTAAGCGTCTTCAAAGTTATGGATATTATACACATAACATTATGTGTATGTAGAAATGTTGTGTATTTAATTTTAATTATTTTTAATATCGCTTCGTGATTTTGTCCAACGAAACTCTGCAACTGCTGTCTATCTGCTACATGAGGTTTAGATGCTGTTTCAAAAGTGTGGTCTAACCTAACCTACTTTCGTGTGACTTATTATTTTATAAACTATTCACATTATATAAGGAGTTTCGTGCCAACTTACGGCGAATGGAGTAGAATAATATAATAAAAGAATAATTCTAACTCTTCTTAGTGTGCATTGACGGAACATTAGCTTTACCATGAGTTTGAAACAATAGTAAGTATTTGTCGATACTCGTCAGCGACTACGTTATTTTTTAGTATGGCAATTTTAGTTTCGCAAGTGACCGCTAGGGGCGCTGTAACAATTTTCCACACTTAAAATTTACGTAGTCGATATCGAGTATCGACAAATACTATTGCTTCAAACTCACGGTAAAGCTATACATGTATAACTCTATCATGAATGAAGTAAGCAAGTATAGATAGAGTTCGCTCTCTATCTCCACAAGTAATACCCCCCCATTGGACATTTAATGCAGTCGCTGCACATCGACCCCGCTCCCGCGAGCGAGATGGAAACATTCTCAATTCTCATATCATATTATTTTTATACAGTTAGGAATAAAAATTAATCGAGAAGGTTAGGCGGAACATTGGAATAAGTTTAGTACATTGATAAATCTAATGTTCATACTAGGGACCATCCATAAAGTACGTTACACAAATTTGATGATTTTTAGACGCCTCCTTGTTACGTGTAGTCAAAATTTTGAGACTCCCAACTCTACTGTTACTTTACGTCCTTTCAACTAATTTTTTGCCAAAATCACCTTGATAGGTTTCTTTCTTAAAACATGTATGAATGATGTATGCACTATGCATGTTTACGCACTCAAACATATTCCACTGACTCTCATTACCCAACCTTAAAACAAGTCAACTCGGGCAAGTAATCCAAGTGCAGGCAGGCGCCAGGCAGGATTACCATAAACAAAACAATGAGTGTAGCCTATGAGCTTTATGTCAAACGCATAAGACTCAATATCATAGAAGTTCCGAGGTGAAATAACTTTGAATGGACTTGCATATTGTAGGGACACAAAGGCTGTGTTCACACTGTCTAAAATGACTGACAGTTGTTGACAAATGTTTGAGCGTCTTAGCTAGTTCACCGTACAATATCTAATATTATTATTATTATTTTTTTTTCTTGGGGGAGCCATGCTGCAGCACGATTGAGCCGGCTCGACCATAGATACCACGCGTCACAGAAAACTGGTGTGAAACGGCATTGTGCTGTGTTTCGTTGAGTTACCGGTGGCTCAACTTTCCTAATCCTCCCTAGTAAAGTCCGGTATCTACAAGGAGCTGTCACAACAATTACGATTCGGTTCTTAGAATCTTCTTATTCTTTGTATATAATACAACCATTTTTCTATGTGGTCGCTTTTTATTAGGATTTAAAACAAATTGTACCATGACTTCTTTTCCTAGGGGTGCCATTGTACAATTTAATATTTTTATTACAAATAAGTAAAATTAGGCGAGTTTTCAGCTCTATATTAGATATTATGAACTGGAGGCGACCGCACTCATCGCATTTAAACAACAACTAACAAAACGTCGCATACGTTGTATGCAGCAGAGCTCTACGAAGCTGACATTAGCCGATTGTCTTTTTGTAAAGGTCGATCATTTTGGCCGAGTACTGCATAAAATTTTAAATAAAATTTTGAAAACTGCTGTCAATTATATTTCTGCATCTTTTCCATAAAAAAAGTCAATTTAAAACGGTTACCTTTACTAGAACAAAAAGTCTCAAATTTTGAAGCATTTAAAAATATTCAAAATTTAAATTCTCTGGCATTTAATCAATTCAATGTAGCCCGCCTACCGACTCTCCAAAGAATGCAAATAAATAATCCTAATTTATTCGCGAGAACAATCCACGTAGCTTTGACATTTAAAAAGGACCAGTCACTGATATAATAAAACGCCATCACTCATAACACCTCAACATAAAAACACTAATGACCGAAAAAGAAACAAAAGATCACAGGAAACCGATTTCTTTTGACGATCAGTAGAATATTTTCAGAACACTAAAAATATTTTTGTGCATATGGAAATGAGCAAACAAGGGACAGACTGACTGTTGCAGTTTATAAAATACTTGAAAGCGATTAGGATAAAATGGCAATTAAGAAATAACTAATAATAGACCTAAAAACTAAGTCTTTGGTTTTTATTCTAAATCGGTGTTTAATGTTGCACGCAATTAATAAATCTGCGCTGTCTTCGGGTATATTAACGGGTCTTGTATTTATGTATAAAATACAATATACAATAGAGACAAATAATAATATTTTTATTAGTAGGAAAACGGTGTAAAGATATTCTTAAGGGTTTCGTACTTATCTCTACTCACTTTGTATTATAAGACTGATGATCGAAAAAACTTTCGATCGAAGCTATCCGTATGTACAACAGTACAACAATCTCACGTTTGCGCCTCAATATGACGCATCTTTGCACTTCTTAGATCGCGAAATATTTTGACGACAGCAGACATTTGTCAGATCTGTCACTTTTAATGTGTACACGCCTTAGGTTTTTTTTTTTTTATTATTCTGACAGACATAATGAATATGAAATGTGAATTTCATTTTGTTAGCTTAACAAGTTAATTATATTTTTCTTAAGATGACCACAGAAAACGTCACATATTTAAGGTACGTTGCTTACAAAGAATATTGTTTAATACATTTAACGCTACACATAAACAATTAAAGATACTGTGTAATACATATACAATGTACTAGAATGTGATATGAAAGTACTAGGGCAACATAAGTTATAGGAAGTATAAATACCAGTCATGCGTGAAATAAACAGAACTTATACGGCACTCGATTATGGCGGCAAAAACCTCGATTGAAACTAGAACACATATAGACTATGATAAGGTGTGTTACGTACTATTTACTTATATTTGCTAATATCATTTAAAGATATGAGTGGAAGAAGCGAGAAACTAACATTTTAAAAACTACCGGATTTTCGCATAATTTGACGCATTAAGACAGAAAAAACTATTCGAAATTAAAATAATGAGGATTTAATGTATAGCTAGATAGGCGAGCTAGATAATGAAATCGCTAAATCACAAGATTTATCAAAAATATTATGGGGAAAAAATGAGCATTTACTCAAAGGTTGTATAATGTTAGTTATTCGCTTTTTTCATTTATGTCTTCATTTGTTTGTTTGTTTGTCTCGAATACTGTGGAAGCGCTGTACCGATTTTGATGTTTAGGTTTAGAGTAAACTTGTTTTTGTAAAAGTAGTAAGATTTTACGCAACGCAATCGCAGAAAATCTAAATGAATAACATACACAAGATGTTTTTGTAAAAAAGTGCTTTTAGTCCATATCCTTAGCTTGTCTCTTCCTTTTATTTGGTTTAGTACCTAACAGGGACGGGAGTTTGTATGAAAACACTTTTTAAAGCGAGTGAAGCCGCGGGCAAAAGCTAGTGCACAAAAATTTTTATTGTCGAGACAGCTGAATCGGTTGTGTTGAAATTGGTTAGACAGAATAAAAATATTTTCATAAGTGTAAAATTATTGTACATAAGTGTATACACTTGATATCGGAACAAAAAAAAAATATATCCACAGCCGAACATATAACTTCCTCGTTTTTGGAAGGCAGTTAAAAATAAGCGTTAACGAATTTTAACTAATCAAAATTAAGTATCCTGAGAATTTTAGAAGCTGTTTACCATGTCCTAATAAGTGTCAGATAGGCTATCCACAAATTATTCGACGGATTCTTTATACCTCGTCAGTGAAATAACTAATAATTTATGGATATACGGCTCTTGCCAGGAAGCGAAGTGGAAAATGCTCATTATTGTTGTTGAAATTACTAACAGCTTAGCCTGGCTCTAGTCTCTACGTCGTCTGTTTGTAGTTTTCCCACCACCTTGAGGGAATGTTCGAGAGCCATTCGGAAGCCTTGCCTTCACAGCAAGGTGACAGTAATTATTGTGACATCACATTTGTAAACAAAGATTAAAGATGTTACCGATACGAAACTGCATTCGCTGTTAATTTGTTATTTTTTCAAAATAAAATGATGACGTTTAGTTAGTGGACCGACTTATCGACCAACTAGTTGACCAACCAGTTGACTAACCAGTCGACCAAACAGTTGGCCAACCAGTTGACCGACTAGTTGACGAACCAGTTGGCCAACCAGTTGACCAACCAGTTTATCTACCAGTCTACCAACCAGTCAATCGACTAATCGACCAACCAGTTGATCAACCAGTCAACCAACTAACTGACCAACCAGTTGACAGACCAGTCAATAGACTACTCGTCTCACCAGTTGGTCAACCAGACTAACCAGAACCAGTTGACCGACCAGTCAACCGACTAGTCGAGTTATTACCGGTTGCCCAGAAGTGAAACTCAAAGTATGGAAAAAATTACTGACATTCTTTCAGTTCAGTCAAACGAAAGGCTCTTAAGATGTTAAATTTCAACAAAATCAGTTTAGCAGCTAAGGCGTAAACTAGCTGATTGATGAATGACAGACAGACGTTTAGAATATTAACATAGACGTTCTACTGAACCCTGAAAAAAAGGCGGAGCATTGTAATTTTGACAACTAAAGCGCGCCAGTTCTTAAGCATTTTTGTGAGTGCTAAAATTTACTTCCAGATAAAAAAACGTCTCAATGATTAATGACTAACCAACGCGATCAGAAGGGACAGTACGAACTCATGATACCTAATTAGGAACAATTAATGTACAATCGTGCCGACGTCAAGCGATAATGAGCAATTAGGCGAACAGAGAGAACAAAAGATATTGTACGGTTGCATGTTACAGTTGTCTTGCCGCCATCATGAAGATTGAAAGATGTCTAGACGAGTTTTTAACACCGAAATTATTCTTGATGGTGCAGTTCTATTAGAACACAGATCTATTAGAACCACACGAATCGAAGTCTGGCCAACACAAAAAGAATTGTTCAATTCCAGCCTGAGATTGGCGCGTATAAACTCACCTTCGAAGCAATCGAAGTCAAGCCCTCTTTTCGATTCGGACGAATCGGACAATTCGGCGCAGGCTAGTTTGCGAGTGTAAGTCCATGACACTTCATATATCGAACTGGCTGTGGCCCGCGAGTACGTCAAAGTGAAACTTTATAAAGTATCCCGTTTTTACAAATTTTGCAGCCTTATAATTATCTGCCCGGCTAAGATGCACCATCAAGAAAAAATGGTTTTCTCAATGTTTACCGATTTATCTCTTCGTCTCTATTGTCCCTGACATGCCACTTTTTTCAACCTTTAGAAAATATTTTAAAAAATTAAGGTAATCAACTCTCAGTCGGCACTCTGATAGATGTTCGTTCACCGATAAACGTCAAATCAAAGATTTGAAGTCGTTTGCTTTACACGTATTAAGTAGATAAGTAGATAACTAAAATTTAACGTAATTTTAAGTTAATAGCTTTTTGTATACACAAAATTTAGAAGCAAGTGGCAAGTTCAGTCACTTAAAATTACGTTCAAATTTAGTTAACTAGTTATCTACTTAATACTTGTAAACCAAGACATGATACCACATTTTACGGAGTGCTGTCGAGATTTTGATATTATGATTAGAGGGTAGTTTGTCAACTACGGTTTTATCGATAGTCTACGAACGAAAAAATGTGTCTCTCGCCGTACATATGTTAGGAAAAAAGAGACATGTGTCGATATCGGCAATGTGATTTCTCTCTCTCGAGAAAGAGAGAGAGAGTTATCTCCTTGTGGCGCATGGTAGGCCGGCTGTAAGCGAACTGTGTAGTTCTATCGTTAGTAAATACTTAAATCTACTCAAATTTTTTGGTTGATAAAACAGAAATAAAAAAATAAAAATTATGATAGAACAAAATAAACGAATACAAATTTAAACAAACAAAAGTAATTTTGGAGGAGAGGAGAAAAAAGTTTAAAATTTAAAAAGATTTCTTTCAAATCTCTTTGGGAGAATCTTACCCGGTAAATACCCAATTTGCTTGTTCAATATCGTGTAAATACCCAAATAGGTAAATTGGGTTTACCCACCGGCCGTCTCTAATCGTTAGGCGTGTAGACCATACAACAACATAACATAACAAGGCCCTCTCATATTCCTGCACATGACACTATCAATTTTTCTCGTGTGTGGTTATCACTATATTATATATAGATAGCTTTGTTTTATAATCGCTTCCGTGAAACGTTTACGTAATACCAGCTAGTAGCTGTTTAGGTGGCAAGCGAGCAGACGGGTTACCTGATGGAAAGTAACTGCCGTCGCCCATGCGACACCCGTGACATCCGAAGAGTCGCAAGTGCGTTGCAAGTCTTTATGGGGGAATAGGGAATGGGAATACGGATAGGTGGATGAGGAAAGTTGGAATACCGGTAAACTCGCTCCCTAAACGAAACACAGCACAACGCCGTTTCACGCCAGTTTTGTATGAGGCCGTGGTATCACTCCGGTCGAGCCGGCCCATTCGTTTCGAAGCATAGCTCTCCACGGCAATGAGCATCCGTATTATGTACTTAAAAATGGTCGCATAATGTCTCATTGGTCACACCGCCACCGAGGTTCGAACCTGCACCCTCTCGAGTGCGAACCAAAGGTCTTACCCATTAGGTCCTTTCAAATTTTTAACCCCTGCTCGGCTCCTATTGGTCGTAGCGTGATGTTATATAGCCTTCCTCGATAAATTGACTAACCAACACAAAAATAATTTGTCCATTCCGGCCAGTAGTTTCCGAGATTAGCGGGTTCAAACAAACTCTTGAGATTTATGTTATTGGTATAGGCATAGTTTCAGATATTTTATGAGCTAACTGAAGAACTCTTTGCCTGACAAAGAGATCATGTCACATTTTCTAGGATAATAAACCGTTTTTTCTATTTAAAAGTTATAATTATTAGTTTACATGATTCCAATCCAGTAATCAAATACAGCACTGAAATAATGCGTTTACATTCCAGTGCATTGGAATACACCGAATGTATTCTTTTTTTTTACTCCAGCTGCTATACCTGTTTTGTTGAAAAAATTTGGTTACGAAGGATGAAGAGGAAAAAACATATAGTCCCAAAAAATTGAGGTTATTTAATAATTAAAAAAATAGTACAGAATGTGCGGGCAGGAACTTATATTTTAAATTTTTCTCCGAAAAAGCAGTCTACGATATTTCGTAACACAATTTACATAGCGTCAACAGTTTACAGCTTTTTTACTGTCTCCCAAATCAAGATACGGACATACATACATGTAGCGTAGTTCTTTAACAATATGTGAAAACTATAAAACTGTTAATTTGAGTTTTAACATTTCCTTTGACGCCGCAATAAAAAAATCGTAAATCTCTAACTCTAAAAACTCCGAGAGACAGCCATAGAGTGTTGACTCATATTTCGTAGAGGCGACACGGGATTTGTAAAGAAAAAAGTAACTTTCTAAGCGACCTGATCAAGAAAATTAATAGTAGAAGGAAGACTTTTTTCTAAATTTATATTAGTAGAGGCAATGTGGACCGTCGGGGAAATAAGAATAGAAAGATAAAATCCTTCTACTCCCATTTCCGTTTACCGGCAGAGTAACAAGTAACCAGTGTAAGTAATCAGAATTTTTTCCCTCCTTATCCCCAAAAGGAGGGTATTGTTTTGCTAAGAAGCAATCAAAATTATTCGGTTTTTTAGGGTGCCGTTTTTACCATTTAGATAGGGAACCCTGAAAAACCAGATATATTATTCATTAGGGAATATCTATTTTTTCTCTACATGTTGAAGCTATTAGAGAGATCTCGTCGAAGCGTTTGGATTGTAAAAGATAAGATTTACATCTTCGAGTGTATAAATTTTTATAGTTTTACCGATCTAATACTAGACTTTGTTGTTTGTTGCAGCGGTGGTGCACTCAAAGCTAACTTTTTTTTAATGATGTTTAGGGGGCAAGCGAGCAGACGGGTTACTTTATGGTAGCGTGATGTTATACAGTCTATAGCCTTCCTCGATAAATGGACTAAGCAACATAGAAAGAATTTTTCAATTCCGGCCATTAACTAGTTCCTGAGATAAGCGCGTTCGAACAAACAAACAATTTTATGAGTATAGATAAAAAATTGAATAGCAAATGCGCCTCGCCCCGCCCCATCACAACATGAGCGAAGTTTAAACAAATGGGTAAACGCTATCGCTTGCACGGCGATAATTTTCCGACTCACGGTTCCGAGGAAAATGTTGGCTAATCGCTGCGATAAAAAACATAATCGAGTTACCTGCTACCGGGAAACTAATACCATTGTTAAATCGATTCTATTAAATACGTTAACTAGTTGGCAGTTTCGTGAAAAATTTGCTACGGATAGTTATTGATATGATGGAGCGAGAGAAGAATTTTTTTTACCCCACTGCGCCAATAAGAGAAGAGGAGAGCCTAGTGAAAATTTTTTCTACCCCACTGCGCCAATAAGAGAAGAGGGGAGCCTAGTGAGAATTTTTTTTACCCCACTGCGCCAAAAAGAGAGGAGGGAGCCTAGTGAGAATTTTTTTTACCCCACTGCGCCGAAAAGAGAGGAGGGAGCCTAGTGAGAATTTTTTCTACCCCACTGCGCCAAAAAGAGAGGAGGGAGCCTAGTGAGAATTTTTTTTACCCCACTGCGCCAAAAAGAGAGGAGGGAGCCTAGTGAGAATTTTTTCTACCCCACTGCGCCAAAAAGAGAGGAGGGAGCCTAGTGGGTAAGACCTTTGGTAAGCCACGCCAAAAAGAGAGGGGAGCCTAGTGGGTAAGACCTTTGGTTCGAACTCGAGACGGTGCAGGTTCGTACCAGGGGGGAGGCGTGTACCAATGAGACATTTTCTTCTCAAGTACATAATACGGTTGCTCTTTGCCGTTGGAGAGCCATGCCAGCCGAGCCATTTTTAATTATATTTTAGGGGGCAAGCGAGCAGACGGGTTACCTGATGGAAAGCAACTGCCGTCGCCCATGGACCCGAAGAGTCGCAGGAATAGGTAATGCGATAAATGATTAGGGAAAAATAAAGGCGTTTCTTATAATTGCGTAACCAGTGGACGCTCCCAACGCAAGTTACGTTCCACAATATACGCCATATTAAAGTAGGTAGAACAAAAGTAGATGAAGATAAACTCCTATCACGACACGTCCGTCACGACTCACGTAGCTGGTGCAGCGCTCATCGCGTATGCATAGCGCGCCGTACTGTATTAGAAATGTATTAGATTGTGTCGATAAACAATTGGTATTTTTCTATGAATATTTAATATTATTCATGTGTTATTGTCACAGCATAAATATAACAGAGTAGCCCCAAGTCCATAATAAACCGCTAAAATTGGAAATTTGGATGGTAGAGACTGAAGCTGTCTCTAAATTTACTCTCTACTAGTGGAGACTCAGGTAGAGGGTGCATTTGTCGCGGTGAAAATTAAATAAATATAATATAATTAAAATTAAATAAATATAACAAATACCCCCTTATTAACAAAAATATTTAAACAGTGTGTAACTATTCACAATTCGCAGTCCTTTTGTATTGTATTGTACAATTGTATTCTTAATTAACTTTTGAGCTCGCTCGAGTTTACTATATGATATATTTACTGTATTTTCTTAACTTCATAGTATTTCTAATGTAAGTTAATTTGTGTAAAATTCTTTTGAGTACAAATGTCTTAAAACCATATTGCAGGTTTACGGCTAAGTTACACTACTATAATTTTACTGTAGCCTTGCTGTATATGTGCTTGTTTATTGTTTTTATTAAAATGCCG
This sequence comes from Cyclargus thomasi, assembly GCA_026546445.1. Lineage (NCBI taxonomy): Eukaryota > Metazoa > Arthropoda > Insecta > Lepidoptera > Lycaenidae > Cyclargus > Cyclargus thomasi. The sequence goes on from JAOTAV010051163.1 coordinate 15,669, forward strand.
AGCCCATAGGCCATTTTTTACTTTTTCTATTAAAATCCATACACATTTCATACACATAATCACATAGATTTCATAACATGTCAATCGTAACTATTACACATGAAAATTTATAATTTAATCAAAACTTTTTAAAATCTTTAATGATTTAGACGTAAAGAAGGTGACAGTCCGACACATCATCTATACTAATAATACAAAGCGAAAGAGTTTGTTTGTTTAAAAGCGCTAATCTCAGGAGCTACTGGACGGAATTGAAAAATATTTTTTCTATTAGTTATGGTAGTAGTTAATGATTTTATTAACCGACTTCCAAAAACGAGGAGGTCATTATGTTCGGCTGTGGATATATATTTTTTTTTATTTATTTTTTTATGTATGTTCAACCATAGCTCCGCCTTTTGCTTTGTTGTATAGGGTATTGTTCCGAATAGGTCCCATATTCACCATTATGGTGGCTGATGATGGGAACCATGAGTAATCGAGGGGACTCCTCAAAATTTGTATGGAAACATATAGTGATTCTGG
>JAOTAV010051174.1:0-16185 GCA_026546445.1 Cyclargus thomasi
GTGTACATATAAATTGTGACATAAATATATACATGTAAATATAAAATGTATATGTTAAAATGTAGGAGATCCCTACATCTATAAAAGAAAATCGCGTTGCTCATGGGTAAAGAAAAAAATATTTCTTTATGGATTCTCTACGCGAGCTACTGTGAAGGGCATAGTCGGCTCTGCTCGCCAATCATTTATGATGATCGCCTTTCGTTGACAAAGTACTATAGCTTGACCACAGAATCTATACCGAGCCTTTTTCACCATGGTTACCGGCGGTGCTACTCTTTCAGTCGGCCGTCTAACGCGCTAAAACGGCGTTGTGCTGTGTATTTCGTTCGGTGAGTGGGTTTGCCGGTGGCCCAACTTCCCTAATCCCTCATTTCTATTCATATTCCCTCATTGAGTCCGAAAGCTTGCGACTCTTCGGATGTCACGAGTGTCCATGGGCGACGGCAGTGGCTTTCCATCAGGTCATTTCAGTTTTATCGACAAAAAACTTCCAGCACTATTGAAAGTCATTGTTTTCATTCATTAGTTAGTGACTGAAAAGAACTATGTGACATGTTGATAAAATGAGTCTGAAGTTTTGCCTCTAATGCCCGAGATACAAGAAGCTGTTACATTTTCAGGCTAGAATAGCAAGCTAGTGTCAGTTAGCTAATAAGCCAAATTGGTTTAAATTGTAAAATAGAAACCTACGGGCCTTTTTCACCGCTTACTGATAAAGTTTCTGTTATTCATAAAATTTTTGACAGATTCTCCATTTGTCAAATAAAGTTGTGAACAGATTATCTATAAGCGGTGGTCTATTTCACCGCTTATAACCGTTTTCACCGTCTTTAAGTTGACGATTATCGTTTACGAAAATCGCTTGTCGTGTTTTTTTATGGGATTCCCTGGGGCCCCCGATTCACTATGCAATTCCGCGCGGAAACGGAAACGTTCTCACGGAAACTGCTAGCACTTTTAACAGAAGTTTCCGAAATCGGAAACGAATCCGCGCGAAATTGCATCGTGAATCAGGGGGCGGATCACGTGACTTCGTTCGACAATGTCAATTTTATACATAGACACGGTCAGCTATTAGATCTGACAGTTAAATAGAGAACCAGGTTGCTATTAACTTGGAAAACTAGCTTCGTGTCGTTGGATTTTTCGGAGTTGGAGGTTTTCGACTAGGAATTGTGGCCATTATATTCAAACTAAACTTTTAATAGGCGTACACAATGACATTGCTGTAGCGCGTAATAAGCCACCATTATGGCGTACCGCCGTTTCGGATAGGGCAAGGATGTAATTAAATGATTGACAGTTTTGTTGTTATTAAAGTGACGTTAATTGTCAAAGTGACATTTGCGATTTGCCATTGAACGAGCGGAAAACTAAAATTTTTGTTGTTTGTGATTCTGTAGTTTTTAGTGTTTTCTAGTTTTGAGAATCTTATTTTGTACTTTGTCGTTTTTTTCGTTTGACGTATAGTTTATAAGTGTTGTATAATTCATTGTTCATTGGAAGTGTTAAAATTGCTTTGACGCAAATCCTTGACTATAAAAATGACGTTTATTAACATTTAATTAAATTATACTACAACATTTGTTCAGTGATTACAACTAAATACAAACTTTACATGACAGATAGTCGTAAAAAATGAACAATAAAAAAGGAACATATATGTTAAAACATAATATTGTTTATAGTATTAATTATTAACGTACTTAATTACTTTTAATATTATTATATCAATGTCACTACATGCGCAGACTATTATTCCAAGATACTATTTTATATACCACAAGAGTTACAAAATCAAAATCTTATTATTCTAATTAAGTACTTTGAGTACACTTTCTGAACGTCGAGACTACGGTGCCTACCACCGGTTTGGTAACTAACCCGGCAAGAACCGGCGTAAGAAACTACTTAGTACCAACGTTATAGATAGTTCAACTCAGTTGTGCGCGCGGATACCCTATTGAGTTAAAGTAACCATATCTGTTTTTTTGTCAGGACATCGGGTATGGAAGGTAGCATAACCGTCAACGGTATGGAGCGCAACCTGTCTAGCTTCCGCAAGCTGTCGTGCTACATTATGCAGGACAACCAGCTGCACGGCAACCTGACTGTGGAGGAGGCGATGGTTGTCGCTACCTCGCTCAAGCTGTCCACCGCAACCACGACCGCTGATAAAGAGGAAGTGGTGAGTTTGAAAATGGAATTGCGTTGGAGTTTGGTGTCACCCAGAAAGAAGATAGGATGCCAGAGTTAGGAGATAAAAATAGAAAGATTGTAAACATACTGTTTCAAGAAGGCAAAATAATGAAAAAATTAAGTCAGAAATCTGGACAAGTGGCGAAGGCGAAGGAATAGAAAAAAAAACTGACTGATTTTTGTGGTAAACTTCCCTGTGTCAATCTGCCATTATGTCTATCTTGCTGTAGAAATAAACCCTTTCTACGGTGACCATGCTAAGCATGCTGGTCGAACATTCGTAAAAGTTGTTGTATTCTAGTATACAGGACTTGGTTCGAAAAATAAGTTTGAATGGCCTTTCAGAAGAAAAAAGTAAACAGAAAAGAATTAACACCAAGTAGTACGTACTAAGGTTAACCGATGCCAGTATATCCTCTCGGTAGTAGTCCTTTCAATAACAAAGCAAACGCACTGTTTCCGATTACATAACAAGTTGCCGACAACATTACTCGGTATTACTTTGTTATTAGTGATACGCAACTTACGTACGGTCTAGTTGTTTTAGGGTCTGTTTCACCGCTCACAGATAGTCTGTTTGCTTGACAGATACAACTTTATTTGACAGATTTTGTATGAAGAATCTGTCAAAAAAGTTGTGGATAGCCCAACAGAAACTTTAACAATAAGCGGTGAAACAGGCCCTTAGTATCTTCACTACTCTACTTATACCGTCTTGCGAGTAAACTATAGGATAATATTTTTGCCATTTTAAAACTTTGCAGATGAATAGCTATATTAAAAAATCTGCTGTTCTATAATAAAATATCGCTTAAGCGTCCTGATTTTGACAATTAAAAGTTTAAAACTGCTGCTGCGTTTTTAAATAGATAAGTTGCAGTCTTTGTATTTATTTTGTTATCTAGAAGCGGAATACAAAATTCACACATCATCGCAATCAGTCAATATAGTCCTTAACAATGCGTTTCTTTCTCAGATCGAAGAGATCCTGGAAACGCTCGGTCTGACAGAGCACCGCACGACCATGACTTCAAATCTCTCTGGTGGGCAGAAGAAGCGTCTATCCATCGCCTTGGAGCTGGTCAATAACCCGCCCATTATGTTCTTCGACGAGCCCACATCTGGCCTCGACAGTTCCTCCTGCTTCTCCTGTATCAAGCTGCTGCAGTCCCTGGCGAGAGGCGGCAGGACCATCATCTGCACCATCCACCAGCCCTCTGCGAGATTGTTCGAGATGTTTGACCACTTGTACACATTGGCTGACGGTCAATGCGTGTATCAAGGCAGTACTGGACGATTAGGTGAGTGTAGACTGTAGGCTCTAGAATCTGGTAATACTTTGCGGTTCTATGAAAGATTGCAGGATCGAACAAAAATGATGTTGCTTTATCGATGTTCCATTAATAAAATGAGTACATAAGTAAAATTATATCCGTGTCATGCTGCTTACCGGAAATTCCGATGCAGTGTCTGTCTTTGGAGATTAAAATTATTGAAAGGGAAAAATTCTACTTGCAATTAAATTGTGTTGTCCTGTACATAATACCATTTTTTCCCCAGCAAGGCTTTTGAGCAAGGTTGTTTTTAATATCACCCCTACCTTTAATCGACCTTTGGTCTCTGCCTTATAGAGATTCAGGGCTTTAACGTAGTATGGTTTTAAATGTCACATGAATTGTTCTGAAATCAGATAATGACATAGCTTAATCCAAAAGTGCTATATGCCAGGGCTGAATAACGAGCCCTTTTCTGCCTACGTGCTTGAGTAACATTTTGAATGTCAAATGACTTTTCCTTCTTGAATTTTTCGTTCCCCTGGTGTGCCAGGTAATGGGAGGTACCACACATGGAGTACAACAAGGGAGTAATGTGGAACTCCCTTGTTGTACTCCCTTTTCTTCCTTTTTGTACATGTGGAAATTCTCTTTGCGCCATCTGAATAGGTACATCTGCCGGGGGCATATGGGACCCTGGCGTGGGGTGTACCCACTAAAACCCCCTATGTCTCAGCTTAAGGCAAAGTTTTGGGAACAATGAAATGTACCAAAGTCGGAGTTCGGAAAATGTTGGGCAGAACCATCATATCTTTCTTATGCTGTTTTATGAAACCTTCCGAATTCATAGTTACATACTCACCGAAGCTACATGTTCACACCTTAATTTCCAGTGGAGTGGCTCGGCAGCCTGAAGCTGCAGTGCCCGTCCTATCACAACCCCGCGTCGTTCATCATCGAGGTGTCATGCGGGGAGTACGGGGACAACACCGGCAAGCTTGTCCGCGCTATCGAGAATGGCAGGAATGATATCAGGTAAGAGATAGAGGGACTATCATGGCCATCGTGAGTTGTTTCGTGAAAGGTGATTGCACATTGACATGTCAGCACCGCACGCAAGGAATAAGAGATTGGTAAAGCGGGAAATAAGCTAGTCGATTATTTATTTTTTATTATTATTGGTTATAAAAGACGACCCGAAAATAGCGATATCGGTGAAATAATGACGCGTAAAATTGACCTTCCTCAAACGCTCCATACAAAACGATACCTAGTTATGACGTCATCTCTAGTTTGTTTGTACGCACCGCGAGAAGACTCTGTGGTTACATAACAAAAGTTGTCGTTAATTACCTATTTTATCGAATGGTATATAAATATTTAAAAAATTGTGGTACTTGCCTGCTCAACTTTGAAGGCCTAATACAAAAAAATATATAGGAGGTATTAAGCTAAAATTTTGGAGATATTTTTTACCATCAGATCTTTATTTTATTTAAAAAAATAACGATTTTTTGACCTTGTCGACATAAAAAAGTGGAAAAAACAGATTAGCATATTTTAAAGGACTAATGAAGCTGTCCTTTAAGAATAGCGATATAGCTGTACACAATAATCTTCAAACTCTTTATAATATGATCAAAATTCAACGCCTAAGCGGCTCTTAGTCGACAATATCCAATTTATTATTTCTCTCAAATCACTAAGTTATCTCTTTACCTCTCCCCTAGGAACGGCATGCCCCTCCCCAACCAGCCGGAATACAACAACAAGAGCGACATGGCTGCGTCACTTGCGGTGTACGACAAAAACGACGCTGCCAACGTGCGAGACAAGGACGGCGAGAGTGCGCCGAACGGGACGAACGGACTGCAGAACGGACTGTTGCAATACGCCGCTAACGAGATCTCCAAGGGGAAAGGTGAGGAATTGCTGTGCGTGTGCATGTGTGTGTATGTGTGTGTGCGTGCCCAAGTGCGTGTGCATGTGTGTGTTTGCCACCAATATGCAGGACTATTAGAGGATTCATGACCATGGCGAACGACGGCCTATATAAAATCCAGGCAATGTGCTCAAGGTATGCTGAGCCCTAGCAATATTCCAGTCCCTACCTCGCGAAAACTATGTAAATATTTTTTTTATTGTAAAAATTTTGTTAAAATAATTATACATATAAAGTATCATGTATATTTTTTTGTTGGGTGATGAAATAGTTTCATTAAATCATCGGACCATAAAGATCCATTCGGACTTTGTGCTGATATAAAATAATAATATAATTAGTTATATTATCATAACAAACATTATAGATACTAATGAAAATTTAATAGTTGTTAATTTCATACTTGACATAAAATGATCGATTCGTATCCGTTTATGGACCGGAGAAATTATTTGAAATATTAGTTATTCTGTCTAGCTAGTAGTAGTAAATAATGTAGTAGGTAGCTTACAGTATTTAATATTAAAAAAAAAGTAAGGGGAAAAAAATAATACTCCCTAATGTTATAAAATGTTATCTGCTTTATCCACTCATGTCTCCATATATGATTGCGTCTAAATTAAAAAAAAAGGCAAATGCAAAATATATTAATTATTTTTTTTTACCTTATGTAATTTATTCAATCAAGTTTTTGTGACTGCTATACAGAAAAATACTTACTAATAATGGCTATAGACGTTTCTATTACTATATTTACGAATTCTCAACATACTTCTGAGAGATTCTTAGATTTAGAAAATTGAATTAATATTTACCAAAGTCCGATCGCTCAATTTAAGTAAGATTAATAAGATGCTTAAAATATTCTAAGATCTATATCAGAGCTTGTCATTTTAGCCGACGACATGTTGGTAAAGTGTTTTCCTTTTACGCTCATTATACATACCAAGGTTGCTTGTTCCTAATAATGCCTTGTAGCTAAAAGTATTACTGACGTTAGAGTTACACGCAAGTTCAATAGGGTTTCACTAGGGTAAAAACTTATCTACTTATTGCCTTGGTGTTTTGTATGGGTAGTATTTTATATCGCTGGCATAAAGTTGTTATAATATAAATTATTGGTAAATAAAGTGAAGTGTAATCTAGATTCAGATTAGACGTTGTCAATAACTTGATTGCATATAATAATTTGTCTCATGAAAACCGCATGCGTGAAATATTTCTTTGTGAAGAACAAACCAGAGTCTTATCCACTACAATCCGCACATTGTCCGAATTGATGTTTAATAAAAAAATTCGGACACCCCGCCGGATCGCACTCTGCTTATATGTTTTGTTGTGGACCCAGGATATTATCTCAAACCTATTCTATTCTATACATATAATAAAACAGTAAAATTAAAAAATAATCAAAACGGGGAGCTTAGGAACAGTATTAGAACACAAATCGACGAAAGTTGACTGTATGTTAATCTGTTTGTACGCGCTAATCTCCAGAACTACTGAACGGATTCGAATAAATATTTTTCTATTAAATAGCTATTAAGTCTAAGATACTCTTTATTCCGGGAAAATGTACGGTTCCCGCGTAATATGCAAATTTTCGCGCAACGAAGTTGCGAGCACCGCCTAGTTTCTAATAATTTTTTGTATCGTATTTGACAGATGTCTAAATTTATCTGATGACTAATGAGAAACTCGGAGTATGTGCGGTCGGATTTAACTAGCCTTGTGGATTGACAGACAAACAAACATAATTTTACTCATAAGAATCTTTGAATAAAGTTACCGTGGACGGATAGATATTTTTGCTTCAGTTTTCGTAGATCCAATTCAAAACAATATTTCCATGAAAATAGTTATATGAATTAAACGTATGTATATCAATATTGTTGTTTGCGTGGCGGAACCAGGAAATTATCTAGCGGCGAACTTTGAACTCGCCTTATCACTTTTAATATACATTTACATAGAGTACAGACGTCCCACCTTTCCGACACAAATTATTTAGCAACAAACAAAAAACCGATAACGTTTTATCGCTAAATTACGCGTTTACTACTGTACATTTATTTTGGTGAAGATTTTTTGTGCTGTTGCAAAAAAGATTAGTATATGCTTGAATTTTTTGTCGCTACTTTTTTTAAACTCATCCGAAAATATTCGCGCCGCTGGTTTCGAAAAAGTGTAGTCTTTACGATAGAATGATGTTTTAGGAAATGCAATAACATTACGATGATAAATACTAAATGAAACTAACAAGTAACTTCTTGCTGATGCGGTTGTCATCTCTTGACTGGCGCACGAAGGGTTCCGTATTAGTAAAGATCATATTGGGGATGAATTGGGGAACCAGAATTATGAAAGATAAACAGCTTTAGCTTTACACTTCTTAACAAGCGATAGCGTGATGTAGACGTACTGCAGGGCCATCTAGTACCAAAAAAGAAAAAAAGTTTGTTGTATGACAGCCACTCTTAAATATTTCTTTATCGTCTATGAATGCGACAGTATCAATCTACCAAAGTATATTTATCGATGCTGTTAGAATATTATGTCAATTCCATGTTAGCTGTTATCTGTTGGCTGGGTTTGACATATTCCGAATTCTGGCAATAAGTCGACAGCTCTAATAGTACGATTTTATCGGGAACCCTTTGCGCTCATACTGCTGAACCGATTTTGCTGAAATTTGGTATTATACACACTTTGAGCCCCGAAGGAGAGCATAGAATACTTTTTATCCCGAAAATATTTACGGTTAACGCGTGATATTCGAATTTCATCTAGTCTTTCCTAATAATCTATTGATAATTGTATGTCTTCAGAATCATCTGTAATTCTATACCCACTCTATCATTCCAGGTGACCTGGTAGTCCAGATGGACACGGAGAAGCAGGACAACGCGTCCGTGGCTCTGCTCGGCGAGGGTAGCTCCCCGCGCCGCTACGCCACGTCAGAGCTGACACAGTTCTGGGTCGTGCTGAAGAGGACCTTGCTGTTCAGTCGCAGAGACTGGGTGAGTACATTAAACCTGATAGAAAAATTTAAAGGAATGGGTTGTTTTGACTGGACATGCTGGCCTCATAGAAAGCCGGCGTGAAACAGCGCTTCCCTCTTGAAATCGACGCGTCTGTCCAGAAAAAGTGACTGGGTGAAAAATATTTGAATGCCATGCCGGGAAAACCGGACGAATTTAACGTCATCACAGAAAACTGGCGTAGAAGAGCGCTTCGCGCTGTATTCCGTCGGATGAGGTTAGCGGAGGCTAACTCTCTAGTCACTTGTTCCCGCGATTTAGTATTCAAAACTAGGAATCTAATGTCTACAAAACTAGAGAATTGTTAAAGTATTTAGGCTTTGAGGTGCCACAAAACTTATTTCATTGTACTGCTAAAGTATTTCAAAGTAGCTGCCATTTTGCAAAATTTACGTATGAAATATCAAAACCTACTAATATGAGGAGTATCTTCTTCAGAGTTATTATTATTACCCCGTTACCAGACGTGACATAAGGGTACAAAGTTTGTAAAGTAATTTATATTATGATGCTAAAGTTAATTTATGTAAAAGGTCAGGTGGCAAGATTATAGTTAGAACATGACAGATAAACACGACTAGCTGTGTTTTACGAGCTATCAAGAAATTGAAAAAGAGCCAGTTGACGGGTCTACGTCAATTGGTCGGAATATGTAATGCCAAGTAAGATGTGATCTGAGTGTGGAGTGTGAGTGTGAGTTTTTTCGACCGTGAACGCTTTTCGCGTTTACTAGGACTTTTATATGGGATTTGTACACGTGACCGTGAGCATCGCTAGGTGGCGCTGTACAAATCCCATATAAACTCACATGTAAACGCGAAACGCGTACACGAATTAAAAAAAACCAGGGTTTGACATAACACGACCAACTTACTTAGGTCAATCTGACTCTGTTTCCTGTAGCTTAGCTACACATAGAATAAAACAGTAAAATGGGCGTGTCTGCACAATTAATATTTTTACAAACTAGTCAATTAAACTTAGGAACAGTAATAGAACACAAATCAACAAAAAGTTGTCTGTTTGTTTATCTGTTTGTACGCGCTAATCTCCGGAACTATTGAACGAATTCGAATGAATCTTTTTTTTATCTACTATTAAGTCTAGGCAACACTGTACTTTAAATACTGTAGAACTGCCAATAAAGGCTTATTCTATTGTAAGTCTAGGCAACATAAAGGATACTTTTTATCCCGAGAAAATGTACGGTTCCCGTGATATACAAGTTTTCGAGCAACGAAGTTGCGGGCATCAACTAGTATTTAAGATACTAGTTGATATTTAATTCTTGTGATGACTTGGCCAATTTTGCTGATTTATTTGTGTGTTCAAGGAGACTCGAGAATGTTGTAGATTCACAAGCCAAGGTCCGCAGGACAACACCTGTCGGGTCCGCCGGCTTTGAATATAATTAACGCTGAGCGTTAAGCTTCGAACTCACGACAATCCACCTTTCCAGACTCTTATGTACCTGCGTCTCTTCGCCCACATCTTGGTCGGTTTACTGATCGGCGCTTTGTACTACAACATCGGCAACGACGGCAGCAAGGTGTTGTCGAACCTCGGCTTCCTGTTCTTCAACATGCTGTTCCTCATGTACACGTCTATGACCATCACTATATTGAGTTGTGAGTATTTTTTAATTTGGGGAAAGCAGTAGCCACGTAAGGGGGAGGGCGCCGTACAAAGGGGGCCTAATCGGTTTTTTTCATACGTAGTGGAATTTTTTGAGTTTGCATCAACTGAAAATAGAATTAGGGGTGAACGGCCGCGATTAGACTTGTTATTATAATTTATGCTGTCTTAAATAAATTAGAAAAATTCTTGTAGTTTCAGTCAAAATCGTCAATAAGTAACAACCTAACAAGTAACATTAAGGGCCTGTTTCACCGCTTACAGATAGTCTATTTATTTGACAGATACAACTTTATTTGACAGATTTTTTATGGAGAATTTGTCAAAGTTGTGGACAGCTTTACAGAAACTTTAACAACAAAAAGAGCTCGTTACTAGATCATTCAATTTTAATTAAAAAAAATACAAAGGTCAATAGAATATTTTGTGTATGATTATAGTGTCATGTCAAAATACTGTAGTGTGTGTGTGTTGTAGTTTGCGTAGCGTTTTATTTAGTCAAAATATGTAAGATAAAAGCATATTTTAAATTAATATTTGTATTCCACGCTCGTCCTCCATATGAACTATAACTGAGAAATATTTTATGCTTTTACGTGTACGCTCTTTCGTAAAAAGGGGTACCAAGTTGCATACAACTTTCGCGTTTAGAATATCAGTAAGAATGTATCTCTGAACGCTAGGAAAGTGTCGTAAGTTATTTGTAGCCGGTGCAGTGTTGTAAGGTAGGCGGGCTGCAGCTGGGAGCTGTAATTAACTTAATTACACACTTACACTTGACTCGCTCAAGGTTCCAGTGCTGATGATGTGTGAAATATAAGCAGACTGAAAGATTTATTACTATCAACATCTAACGATAAAATGTGAAACAAATAGGGCTGAGTTATTGATTTTTTTTTACCTACAATAGGTGTTTTTAAGTTTTTGGTTTTAAACAACTTTACTAACTTACTAGCGAAATTTAAAACATTGATGTAGTTTCAATTTTCGAGGTAAATTGGAAAATTGTGCGTCTAGGGGGACTCTTAGAAATGTGACAACCTGTTAAACAGGAGAGGGGGGGGAGGTCTCAAAATCAATAAATCCGTGTTATTTTTCTATACTACAGTAATACAATGTCGTTTGTTCCAGTCCCTCTCGAGATGCCGGTGCTGGTCAAAGAGCATTTCAACAGATGGTACTCGCTACGATCCTACTACCTCGCCATTACGGTCTCCGATATACCGTTCCAGGTAAGTTTTATTTGTGTTATAGCACAGGGAATATTTGTCCTATTGTTAGATTTAAAAACATGACTCCCAAAATGACATCAAAGTTGGTTAGGAGTTTATTATTATTTTAAGTTAGTTGAGCAAGTTTTTATTAGGTTGAAGACCTCTGTGGCTCAGTTGGTAAGCGCGTTGGTAGCTTAAGCCGGGGGTCGCGGGTTCGAATCCCGCCGACGGAGCAAAAAGTTTATCAATAGGTCTTTCATGTGTATTAAAAATGTGTATCATATAACAAAAATCTTCAATATGTGTGTAGTATAAAAAGTATTAAATATATTTCCGTTGTCTGGTACGCGTAACACAAGTCCCTCGGGTAACTTACCACGGGGCCAGACTGACGTGGTGTAAAGCGTCCTTAGATATTATATTATTGGGTCACTTGATGTCAATGTTGTCGCTAACGGCTCTAGCGGAAGACCGGCGCTGAATACGCCTCTGTTACACCAGCACATACGAGCATGAACCAATTCGCGGTTGCTGCTTAGACTTTTTTTATTATATTTATTTTATTATATTTATTTTATTATATTTATTTATTATATTTATTTATTATATTTTTTTATTATATTATTATTTGATGTAAAATGTGTGTCATTTTAGTAGCTGCAAATTAAATAATTATAATATTATTATTAAATAGATTATTACGCACAAAAATGCCATTTATGTATAAGTTATGACAAACTTCTGAAGCAGAAAAGTAGAGAGGGAGGCTAAAAGATTTTTGAAGTTGATGATTTCTTCGAGCAAAAATACCATGGATAACTGAACTATATTTTGTCTCGCAGGCGATATTCTGCGTGATGTATGTAGTGATAGTCTACCTGCTGACGTCGCAGCCGCTGGAATGGTTCCGCTTCTCTATGTTCCTGTCGTCGTGTCTGCTCATCTCTTTCGTCGCGCAGAGCGTGGGACTCGTCGTGGGAGCGGCTATGAACGTCCAGGTATCGTTGTCTCTCTCCAACGGGTGCGGTGCGAGTGAGATGGGAGATGGTTTTTCTCTGGGAGTTTGGATGTGTGGTGTGCGAGCGTGTTTTATAGTACTACCAGTTTCAAATCTAGACATTATCAAATTGATGTTTCATCACCCTATGACCTTATGATCATTATCAATATTCTAAAGCGGGCGATGTTAAAGGATACAAACTAAGTACGGATGAAGTCCAAGGATAATATCTCGTCTCTATATAAGGGTAGGATTTTTTCGTAGTTATAGAGGTATTTAAGGTCGATTAATAGTAGGGTTCTACTGTATCCTAATCATGATTAACTTCCAGAACGGCGTGTTCCTGGCGCCCGTGATGTCGGTGCCGTTCCTGTTGTTTAGCGGTTTCTTTGTATCGTTCAACGCCATACCTGTGTACCTGAGGTGGATCACCTACGTATCGTACATACGGTACGGCTTCGAGGGCACCGCGCTGGCCACATACAGCTTCAATAGGACTAAACTGCAGTGTCATCAGGTGAGATTACATTTCATTTTTTACCAATGCCGGATCGAAATAACATGGCACAAAATTTTTACGCTTTATACGGGGTGATAAAAATGTCCTGGCGAAATTCATTCCTAGGTTTCAGTATCACTTGTAGAACATAATTAGAAAGGATTTTTTTTATATTACAATATCTCTAAAAATCAGCAGTATTGTGGCCGTGGTGAGTATAATGTTATTAGCTTTTATATATATTATTCGTAGATTACGCAGTTTAAATTTCGTCACGGCATTCTTTATCACATTGTATAGAGCCAATGGCGTTTAATCGGAATGAAAAAAATCTGTTAAGATGTATTAAGTTACACCTATTCGCCTTTTATTGCGGTTGTTCGACGTGGTTCGTCATAGTATATAGAATCGAGAAATTATGTGCGCCTTAATGCGTCGCCGGACACACAAACAAATGTTAGTAGTTTTAGTCGGTGTGTCGTGCCGTTTGTCCACTTTTATGACGCTGACATATTGACACATTAATTGCTATTATTCCGAGCGTCGTTGCTAACACCTCACCTCTCAATCTCCAGACGTACTGCCACTTCAAGAACCCGCTCACCACATTGGAGGAACTGGACATGCTGGACGCGGACTTCACGCTCGACATAGCCGCACTCTGCCTCATATTCGTCGTGCTCCGTATCGCCGCATTCCTATTCCTCCGCTGGAAACTCAAGTCCACGCGATAAGCGCCCACTCTGACACTTGCCCGTCTGACAACTCCTCCTCCTTCTTTGGAAATTCCGAAAACCAGGTTTTTGCCACTACTTGTCGTTTTGCACAAAGTTTTTAACAATGTTTTTCTCGTTTCAAATTTCGGACGCTGATGACTGTAAGTGTCAATGATGAGGTTTTGTCTGTTTAGGTGTAATTTAGTCTAAGTGGCCGCTTAGTGTATTTAGTGGTTAAAGTAAAAAATATATTGTGATGTTATTATAGAATCGTCCGCGGAACTCATTCCAAATAAATGTGATGTAACGTTTTTTCTCAATCATGACAAATATTCGTGATCGCTTTGTAATATGTGCCTTTATGAGATAGACTCGATGTTCGGCAATCTATATTATATTCATTTAAAATTACACTAACCGTCCGTATTGTCACAAAAAACGAATAATCCAAAAGCCTCGGATTGTTTTTCATTCCAAATAAAAAAAGTTAACCATAATGAAATGTGATAAGATTGTTGCCACTAAAGATATTGTGGCACAGAGTTTTTAACGTTTCCTGTTATAACTTTAGGAACGGGTTTCGGTACTTATGAAGAATAATTAGATATGCAAATATTATATACGTATTTAGTTGTGTAAAAATTTATTTTATTTTAATATTTAAGAATACCAAAAATGTGTCTGAATTTATAAAGATTTTATTCAATCATCAATGACAATATTAGAATATAGCTTTACTATGTAATTGTGAAAATATTTTAATGAATTTATGATTATTTAAATGAAAAAAAAAAAACAAGACAAATGTTTATAGTATGATGGTCGCTGTTTTGTGGATTTCGTTTTTTTAATATTTTACTTGGCTTAAGTTTTTGAACTATTTTTAAACGCAGATTTCAGAAAACAGCCTTAACATAATGAAAACAAAATTTGGATTAGCTATACTAACGATATAAACACGATTTGCTCATTAAAACGGTCTTGCCTTCTCGGTTTGCCTTACGTCTATTTAATATAGAGACTGTCAGTATACAATGCTTACGGTACAAACATATTAGGTAGCGAGTTAGATAGTAAATAGAGCGTGTCTGGTTTGGGTTAAATATAGCTTATGTATCTGTATTAAATAAAGAATTTAACGTTATTTACTGATAGTTATTTTTATAAAATTTGTAATAAAAATATTTTTCTGTACAGAATTGTTTTTTTTTTCGAGTCCTCGTCAATGAAAAAACGACATTAGAACCAATGAGTTCGAATACATGGAGTAGAAGTTTCAAACATCGAACATGTCACATTTGAGGTTTTACTGTGTTATTCTGATGAATAACACAGTAAAAGTGACACAGTTTTGTGCCTACACTCGAATGTATGCGGACTCTATTATAATAAATGGATAAAATAAAACAAAGATTTTGTACTATGGAAAGAATAAAAATATGTAATATTTAAATACTTTTTTTGTTTTAATTTTTATTAGTAGGTAGCTAAAGATTTTATAAGTAATGTAATAAACTATTTAACTTATTTAAATAATCTCGTGTTTTTATACAGCAGTAAAATTATAAAGTCTATGAATCTAGTAGTCTAAAATTCAAACTTGTCTATGAGTAGGGACTTTGTTCTACGGCCTACATTTCATTATGAATGTACTTACTCTATGACAGAAGATGTAAAAAGGAGCTAAGTCATTGAATGTTCGAATTTTATGTATAGACAATCAAATAAGAATATTTACCGATGAAAAGATATTCCGTTATATTTTCCCGTGTTCCTTGAACTATTCTCACAGTGTCCCAACACACAAGAAGGCATTTTTCGTGACTTTTATTATGTCGAGCGTTTGGTGCGCTAGTGTGCGGAAAACTAGAGTACGACTGAGAGCACTGGGGCGCGTACACCGCAGTGGAGTGGCACGAGCCATTTCTTTGCAGCGTCCACTCCATGGTATATTGATCTTAATGATTAGGACTAAATTATTTCGTGTTTTTAAAAAGCGTCTATATAATTGATAGTTAATATTTATTGTTTTAATGATATTTTTTTACGAGTCAAATGTCGGAAGCAAAATTTTCGCGTTTTATCGATTTCCGATTGACCTGAAAGTTTGCCGACATGTAATCTAGACGACAATTTACAATGCAATATTTAGATTTTGGAAAGCTGATATGATGATGGACCTGGAAGGTGGTCATAGCATCTCAGAGATCATAAACGACAATCTCTTATACAACGATCTCTTTAACAAGCCCTAAGCTTGTTGCGACCCTTGCTGATAGTTGTCTTGGATATGCCATCCGCAGCTTTTTGACAGACGCTCTTTTCGAAGCTTTTCAACAGATGCAGTATACATCTGTTACATAAGCTGTGATAAAGTAATTACAAACAAAAAAAATAAACACTCACAAAAAATATTATGTAACATGTTTATTTTCTGTAGTGTATTTTTGGACCTTGACCAATGTAACCTTACCGTAATCTTTTTCAATTCAGTTTTTCATACCCACTTTTTATGGAAGTGATAAAAATCTGTAAAATAGGTTTTTAATGGATTTCGATTAAAATTACCTTATTAAAAGCTTAAGATAAATCGAGATTAACAAGTAAGATATTTTTTGGTATGTCTACGGTTGTCAAAAGATGATATCAAGGATCTCCTTGA
>JAOTAV010051185.1:0-16184 GCA_026546445.1 Cyclargus thomasi
AATAGCACGTTTCTTGAATTTGTATCACTTGTCCACACTTGTGCATAACAACGAATGTTTAATATTCGATATCCTACAATTATCACACATTAAACACCGAAATAACACAAATTTAACAAACAATACAAAAAACAAAATGTCACTCTCTGAAATCCCCGCCAAAAACCTTCCTTCTTTTTAAAATCATTTAAAAGTAGCTTAAGTTATTCATTATTATATTGGCTACATCCCAGTGAAAGTCTCGTCAAAATTCGTCTAGCCGTTTCAGAGATTAGCCAACACAAACAGACAGACAGATAAAAAAATTGTAAAAAAAAGTTATTTTAGTGTATGTTCTGTGTCTATATTCATATGCGTGTAGGAACAACTGTTTATTTTAATGTTACAAACATACACTTCAATTTTATTTATTTGTATAGATTTAATATTTGATTACAGATAATGTTTATTGGGTAACTATAATGTAATAGGTACGATTCTGATTTCGAATAAAAATCTTTATTGCTAAACTATAAATAAAAATATAGCCCAAGTGGCCGAAAATTAAGAAAAAAATAATATTTTGAGAGCTTTACACTTTACGGATATGGATATGTTAGGTTAGTTGAAAATTGAATACTCTTACGAATAAATTAGCTGTTGCCCGTGACTCCGCCCGAGTAGTAACTTTACTCTTGAAATTTTTCCTGATTTTCTTTGCTACAAGCCTCATGGAGTCCAAAATCTTCCCAACGAATGCAAAACCAATGTAATCGGTTTGTGCGTTCTAGAGTTGTTTCGTCAGGAAGGAAACCCCGAATTCTTTTTATATAATTGATAAATATTGTTTGTGCAAGTATGAGACAGCAAATAAAGAATTAAGGAACAAAAACATTATGAACTAACCTGTTCATCTTCTATGTATAGATCCTCTTGGACGTCTGAGACGTGGGCTTTGTGTTGGCCACTTCACACCCTCCGCCGCATCAGACCTGTCTGGATTATCTGGAACGAATAATCCTGTTATGTGAATTGTTTAAGCAGTACATGACAGAACCCGTACTTATATTTTTTACTCGACTGCGTCAGAAGGAAGGTTATGTTTTTCGAGAGTATCTATGTATGTGTGTATGTATAATTACTGTTTGGCACGCTCTGCAGCCTAAACGGGGTAATGGATTTTACCGTATGAGGTTTCGTTAGATTCGTCGTAATGAATACCGTTAGTAAAGTCGTAAAGAAAACCAAAATGGCGGATTTTGTAGTCAAAATTGTGAGGTTCAAAAATTTTTTTTCACCCATTTAGGTCGAGAAGGGTATCAAAATAAAGGGCTTTAAATGGCGATTCTATAAATATACATAACTTGATGTTTAAATTGCAATGATTCCTGCAGTCGGGTTTTCTGTTTTTTGGACAGTTAGCTTGTTTAGTTTAATAACAAAAAAGTTTTTAATGTGTTTATTTAATTTAAAAAAAACCTGCACTCTCTCGAGTGCGAACTAAAGGTCTTACCCGCTCGGTCGGTCACGAACGCTCTATATGATTTATTACCCACGGGGGTTTTTCAATTGCTAATTTTGACCCAAACAAACACACTCCCTTTCAAAGAAATCTTTTAGCCATAAAGGGTTATATTGGCGCTCTAGTATTGAATTGTGTAAATATATTGTGAGAGGGAGTTTCCATCAGTGCAGAAATCTCTCACCTATTGTACGCATTTGGTCCAGGATTCTATTTCGACGGTAAGCCCAAACGGGAGCGTATCAGCTAAATGAAATGTGTCTTTTTATCTGACTGGGGTAAAACCAAAAGGGCAGAATAGGAATTATGGCTTTATAGAAATAGACTCTATGTACAGTCTATGTGTATATATTAATACGCATCCGGAGAACTTTGTACCCTTTTTACGTAAGACGCGTAGATGTAAAATCATGAAATATCTCCCAGTTATATTTGATATGGAGGAGGAGCGTGAAAGACCAAAATTATTTCTAAGTATGTTTTAATCTCGCATATTTCTAATAAATAAAAAACTCCGCACATTACAATATTTTGACATGACATTTTTTTATAATATTTAGGGGGCAAGCGAAAGACGGGCTGATGGAAAGCAATTGTCGTCACCCATGGACACTCGCGACGTCTGAAGAGTCGCAAGTGCGTTGCCGGCCTCTATAAGGGAATAGAGATAGAAATAGGAATACGGATTAGGGATGTTAGGCCACCGGTAAACTCACTCACTGAACGAATCACAGAATGACGCCGTTTCAGGTCAGTTTTTTTGTGAGGCCGTGGTATCACTTGGTGGTCGAGCCGGCCCATTTGTGCCTCTCCCACGGCAAGAACATGATAATCATACACGAAATATTCTTTTGTTTATGGTTGACGTATAGACGTCTATATGTTTTTTAATAAAATTTAATGGCCTGGTAACGAGACCTTTATGCAAAATTGAAGTCTGTGAATCAATTGAGAAATGTTTATAGTCGTATTTCTACCACAGGTCAACCTCAGGTATTTTTAAAACGTATATTTTTCTGGTTTAGAGTTGAATATCCCAAACCGTACCAATACAGTCCCTCACATTAGAAATATTAATGTTTGTTTGTATATTTATTCGTTAATCAGATTGAACAAATTTTGATGATACTTGGTATATCCAATAACTAACAATAAAAAAAAACATACTTTGTTAGGATACTTTAATACTGATTCAATGTTCCCGTGAGAAAAAAGTAGAAATCCCATATATAGGCATAGCTGCCCGTCATAACTTTTATAAAGTCTTATTGATGCAGCCATTTTAGAGCTAGCCCCCCTTTATTTATTAAAATATTTAAACTGTGTTTAATTAATCAAGGTTGGCTGTCACTTTTTGTCGTGTGAAGTTTTAAATATTCCAGAAACGGACGGAGATATTTGCAATATTGGTTGCAATATTGTGTGATAAAAAAACTTAGCCGGGAAACGGAAGTTAGTTGGGCACACAAAAAACAGCGACAGAAGTTTAAAATGTTTAGCATTTTAGAAAAAAAATTGAATTCAAGGGAAAAGTGCGCGGCAATATTTATTTCTCAAGTTTGTAATGTGCGAGCGGAAATATGCTGAACATTAACTAAAAAGTTAAACGCGAAAACAATTTTGTAGGATAAATCATAGCGCTGGATATAAAACACGGACGTGCACTTTAGAAGATTTATTCTGTTAACATAATTTAATATTTTTCTACAAAGACAACGTACTCGAAAGTTTAGATTATCCTTGTTACTGTCATAAATTTAGCTGGGCCCCGCGGTGTTACCCGCGGATTATAGGTGAAAATTAATAGTGATCATTTCAATCAAAAAGTAGATAGGCTCCTTTTTACTGCATGGAATGTTGTTCAAAAATATTAGTTAGATGACGTTTTATATTGACACATAGGCTGCTTTTACCATGCCGAATTTTATCAAAATCACTGTAGCCATTTCACAATGAAGTTGTTAAATACGTACACTTTCACAAAATTTATTGCTATCACAAAATGGTAACGCCACCATCAAATTTTTGAGATGAAAATTTCCGATGTATAATGGAAATTGAAAGAGAGCTAGTTGACGGACCTACGTCATTTGGTCGGAATATGTCAATTCCATGTATGTCGTGACCATGTTTCAGCTTCCCTGATTGTACAAACGGTTATGTCTTAAATTTTAGTATGTTTAACATAAGCTTAAGTGATTAATTTTTTAATTATATAAATAAATATTTTTAATATTAATAATGTAATAATAGAAGTGCAATCACTTGTTTTCTATTCTGTAGTCTTTGAATTAATGACATGAAAATTAATTTGTTAAATCTTTATTACCTTAAATATACCAAAGGTAATATTTTTTTGATGCTTTTGAAGAAAAAAATAATAATTCTTATAAAGCTAAGATCTCAAACACATTTTTGTAATAAAAAGAAAACAGGTAAAGATCAGACCAATCCTTTCAGTTACTGAAAAATAACAGAAGCCAGCGCCTAAGCCCACGCAGACCTTATAAAATAACACGTTTTTCTCCTTAATGTTATTTTAATATTTTATGGTAGTATTTTAATTTAACAATAATAACATTATAATGTTGTTTATTTTTTTATTAAACGGTTTGTTTGCATGAATCACAAACAACATACTTTATGGTACTGTATTTGTTCTGATAAAAAAAAAAAAACAGATAAAGAATTATACGCCTCTTAAATGAAACACTGGATTCTTTCAGTTTTCGGGTTAAGGCGAAGTCTTGAGAAAGATCTCGTCAAAAAAAATTTATGCGCTCACAATTTCAAATTATTGCTAGAGGTAAATTTATGCCTCCGGTATTTACTAGTTGAGCAAACATTTGGTTGACAAAGGCACTTTGTTGTAAATAAATGTCACGCTAATACACCCCCGCCCCGGGGGTAAATTCTAAAGCAAAGCCCCTGGAAGCGTTCGCAAACATTTGCTGGCGCCTCGCAGCGCCGGCGACTCGAAAATGCAATTTTCCAAATGCAAATCGAATGCCTCAGACAGATTTAATGCCTTTTACTTGCCGGTTCCGCTCATCATTTCCGCCGAATCGGAGGCCGCAGCCGCAGTCTTCGACTTATTGGACGAATTACGTTCGAGTGGGGACTCTTAAGAAATTCACCGTTTTCATGGTGCTTACCTACGCTTTGGTATTTAATCTTCATAACATTTATTGAGTTCAGTTAAAACCATTGATTTATACTACCAACAGTACTAATACAGGAGCCCGCAGTCAGTCTTCGATTTACTGGACGAATTACGTTCGTATGGTACGCCTTTTTTATCGTGCTACCTACGTTTTGATATTGAATCGTTGTAACATTTATTGAATCACTATAGTTACAAGCCTTAGATTTAAATATACTACCCCACAACTAAACAATAAAATTGTTAGAATTGTCAAAATTTGACCACTAGTATTATATATGTCGTTTAGAGGATAAAAAATATAATCTATTCTCAATTTTTTTACCGTTTATTCAAAAAAATAATAATCACAAAAGTTGCTTAAAATTATATTAAGCCAAACTGTTAAGTTTATTGGCATTTATTAGTAAGCGCTCTTAACATCATAACAAAATTATTATTTGTATAAAGCTAAGCACAGTACGATTAATGACATGGACTAAATATAACGATAATAATATGTAGTGATAAATCGCATTAAACAAACAAAACACCTTCAACAGAACGTCAAAACCTGCATGAAACTCCGTGCCAAGTTATTTTGATCTGACATAGTAAATATGATGCTATAATAATTTGTAACTTAAGTGCTATTTCTTTGTTTTTTTACGATATAATTTTAAAAAAATCAAACATAGACCTCAATTTTGCATAAGGGCTCCTTAACAGACCATTAAAATTTATTTAAAAATAATCACAGACTTCAACCATAAACAAAAGAGTATTTCGTGGATGATTATCATGTCATTTCAAAATATTGTAGTAGCGTTTTATTTATTTAAAATATACATTAATGCATATTTAAATATAATATTGGTATTCCACACTTCTGACCCATATTAACAATGACTGGGAGAAATTTCATGCTTTTCCATCTATGCATCTTTCGTAAAAAAGTTTTTCGCTTCTGTATTAATATAAAAATAAAAGTTTACATATATACAGCTGTGAAGCCTCAGATGTTTTTAAATTATTGCATTGAATAAGCCCTAAAGTGAGACCCTAGCGAAAGTGTTTTGGCCAAGTTGGCCTACTAATAGCCTGCACTGTTTTAATAGCTATAATCTGCACAACCTTCTTTAATCATTGACAAACAGAAGCCCCTTTATTCCTACATTATAGGCCAACTTGAGGAGGCCCTATAAGATCTATTCAAAGTATTTTAAGAACATGCGAAGTGGAATTCGGATGTTTTATTTAAATGGAATAGCGGATGTAAACAACTCGTTCGTTTGTGTGAACGCGAACTCTCGATAAATTTCTAACATAAATTTCTTACACGCTCCAAGTTACGCTTGCCAAGTTTAGAACTTGATTTTAACCTAAGCAGTTTACTGTTGTTAGAAATAAGGATATTTAATCGAATATTTTAAAGACTACTGCAGTCTGCAAGGAAACTTTGTTTTGTTTTCTAAAGTCTGTTGTTCTTATTTCAAAATGTATCAATAAATCGATTTACAAAGACGTAACTTAAGGCGAACGCTTATGTCATTTCCAAACTGTATTTTGTCTGGCAATTCTACAAAGAAGCGAAAACGTTTAGGTCTTGGTTAACTCCCTTATTATATTATTACTTACGGTAATACTATAAACTAGAAAAGTTATTCGTTAATTGACAGTTCCCATAAAGAATAAAGCCAAATAAAGCCCCAAACGGCTCTCAGCCCCAAGAGTCTCTTAAACAATTTGATATTCTTGTTAACAGAGGCATGTGTAAGACGAAACAAAATGCCTCGACATAATAAAATACGACAGAAAAGAAACGGTATTGTAACAAGGAGCGTCGTTTGTCAATAGCAGGGAGATTTAGTGTCCTCTTTGTAACGCGGTGCGGCGTCGCGCCCGTAATAACCTGCGAGTTCTCACGTAACGAACTATTCAAAAAATAACTGCCAATCACATCATTTCCGTCCGATTTGATTTTCTATTATCAACTAAAGAGATGTTACAAGTTTGACATGTTTGTGTGTGTTCCTGTAGCATATGGATTAAGCGATTTTAATTTAGTGTTTTTTTAGGGTTCCGTACCCAAAGGGTACCCTACCCTATTACTAAGATGTCTGTCCATCTGTCTGTCTGTCCGTCTGTCACCAGTATCTCAAGAACGGTAATAGCTAGAGAGTTGAAACTTTCACAGAATATTTTGCCGCTATAACGACAAATATTAAAAACATAAATAGCGCTGCAGGTCAGCTATATCCCGATATTTCTGCTATATCTGGGGGGGAGGGGCAATTTACAGGATCTGAGAAAAAGTTCATACTCGAAAAAAATATCGAGTGTCAACTTTTTACGAGCGAAACAGTTTGTTGCATTCTCAGCGCTTCACACTTGAAATATTTCATCCTTTTCACAAAATATTTTAAGTGTAAAGCGCTGAGAATATAACAAACTCACATCCTCATAATTGCCCCCCTGGTACTTTCAAAAACACTTTTTCTCAATGTTTTGCTCTTTACTGGTACGGAAACCTTCGTGCGCGAGTCCAACTCGCACTTGTCCTGTTCTTTATATTAAAGGTGACTCAAGCACGAGTGTTCTTAGACAATATTCTTGATAAAACTCAATTGAGCCGTTTAAGGGTTATGGGGGCGAAAGTGAACGACTTTATTGAAAGAAAACCACCGACAATTTTTCGAGAAAATTGTTCTATAATTGTTCGTAACATATTTTTTATAAACATGGATTCAATATATTTTTTTTTGATATGTAGGGGGTTAGCGAGCAGACGGGTTACCTGATGGAAAGCAACTGCCGTCGCCCATGGACACTCGTAACATCCGAAGAGTCACAAGTAAAAGTATGAGAAAATAGGGAATAGGAATAGGAATAGGAATAGGGATAATGGGGATTGGGTAAGTTGGGCCATCGGTAAACACACTCACTGAACGAACACACGCCGTTTCACGCCAGTTTTCTTAGTAATGTAATCTTATAAGGAAGGAATTTTGCAACTTTTTTGATGGTATGTCTATTTAACAACATGCGATAATTTCTAATAAATTAATATTACACAACACGACAGAAACGTGCACACTATTTCGTAGTTTTATAAATTATTTGTAAAATAACATGATCGTAATATCATACTATTACAACAGCATGGACTTGCAGGTTATAATAGTAGGGGAGCCCAAGAGGGGAATTTCGGATTTACTCGAGCGCGTCAGATTAAGCTAGTATACGCTTTCTTTATGTCTCTGGTAATCATGGTATATAATCAGATTTCTTAGTCAGTTCGGTACTTAAAAAGTTATATGTACCGAAATGTCGTCGAAACCGTCAGATCAAGATGGTGTTAAAAATACGCCAAAAAACACTTCCAAATAAAGCACTGATGACTTTGTAAGGTAAGCCTGTAATACCTTAGAATAAAAACGCCTCATATTTTCATAACCAAGCCTCCCAGATATTTAATGTCACATTTAGCTAAATGATTTAGGCTTTGTTGTCTAAAATAATGTAAACAATCTTTTCAAAGAGTTTTTGTGATGTAGCATTTTATCCCTCCGCTAAAATAAAAAATGCCCTATTAATATTTTTTTTAACGTTTTACTTAATCTATAAAACGTACCAGATCTACACGACATTCGAGCTACTATAAAAATAACCTCCCCGGCTATGTGAACTATTTTTACTGCTCCCTTCCAATATGGAAAAGACCGGGTATAAGAAGAAAAGATTAATGTGTTTCAGGAAGGGGTTTGTTTTATTTATTTGTTTTCGCTTTTCCTTTTTGCTAATTACTTTTCGTACCAATAGTATATGGTTTGCTAATTCGGATCTTACACAAGTATAGATTTTTTTTGTATAACATTAAAATAAATGTGTTCGTAAAATCAGACGTATTAAAAGTTTATGCTAAATACTTTTTCCGCTGAAAACAATTCGTACTTTTTTATAAATATTGTTACTGAACATAAAAACTACACACACAACAAACTTAATAAAATAAAATCGTTGTATTTTCAGAATAAATAAATATTTATTCTGAGAATACAACAATTTTATTATAGTACACTAGTTGTTACCCGCGGCACAGAATAAGAATAACATTACAGAATGTGCCCTCCATATACACGGCCGGAAAGCAATCTCGGTACAATCTCGGTAGAGCTACAGTCGTGAGTGATACATAGGACGAGCATCAAACAAACAAACAAAGACATATACTTTATTGTGCACAAAAATTACAAAATACTTAAATAGAAACAACAATAAATAAAATATAAATTAGTACACAAAGGCGGCCTTATTACTTTGAAGCAATTTCTTCCAGGCAACCTTTTGACACTCTTAGAAGTTATCAATCCAGGATATTGGCGATGTGCAAAAGTATAATTACTCTATATATAAATCTAACAAAAGCATATATATTTGATATTAAATACATTAATAATATTAGTATTTTTCCATACGTTGTTTATTATATTTTTATTATATATCATTATTATTAGTAAGAAAGTACGGATAAATCAAAACGGAGTAAACTCCAAGTTTATATTCTCAATAAGAACCACGTCTCTGTCTTGTGTTTTATCGAATCGTAAACCGAAGTATTTTACAGCGCCCGGGGGCTCGCGGGTGCGTTTGATGCGGTCCCCACACCTAGGGGATTCACAATATTTGTATTTTATTGGTGGGAACGTTTACAAACGTTTTTCGACGTTTTATTTTCAAACTAAATACACCAGTGAGGAAACAATAGAATTTTTTCGTTTTGTCTTAAGTCCACTTGAGATACTTAATATTATAGCTCGATTCTTTAATCTTATTATATTCTATACATATAATAAAACAATAAAATTGGCGTTTCTGTACAATTAATATTTTTACAAACTAATGAATATTGGGGGCTTAGGTACAGTAATATAACATAAGTAAACAAAGAAAAAGTTGTCTGTTTATCTGCTTGTACGCGCTAATCTCCGGAACTACTGAACGGATGCGAATTAATCTTTTTTTATTTAATAGCTATTAAGTCAAGGCAACACAAAGAAAAAATTTTATCCCTGAAAAATGTACGGCTCCCGCGTGAAATACAAATTTTCGCGCAACGAAGTTGCGGGCACAAACTAGCATAAAAATAATTCGGGGATTTCTTCCTGACCACATAACTCCAGAACGCACTAACCGATTACCACGGTTTTGCATCCGTTCAAAAGGCTCTCCGTGAGGTTTGTAGCAAAAGTTACCACGAGGACGGAGTCGCGGAAAACAACTACTACTCAATAAACTTATTCCAAAGATATAGAAGAAGATGCCTTTAACTCCGTTGCGCGAAAAAACGTGTATCGCGTGGGAACCGTGCATTTTGTCAGTGTAAAAAATAACCCCCTATTCTTCCGCGGGACTCAAAGTATTTCAATACCAACTATTGTTAGCGAAATCGGTTTGGCGGTTTAGGCGTGAAGAGGCAGCATACAGACAGACACACTTTCGCATTTATAGTATTATAAATATGGAAGAATAGTGTCCCTATTTGTAATCTGTATACCAAATTTTTTAAAATTCGTTTTTTAGTTTCGCCGTATTCTTAAACAACATCACCACAATTTCGCGACAGAATAATCTGAAATTATTTTATGCACTTTTAGTTTTCTAATCTGCTACCGGTTACCCGGTCGATCCGGTCGTCCCGGCCGGTTATCCGGCGGGCGGTTGTGCCCGGATTACAAGTTACGAACTTACAAATTAATCCGGCCCCGGGACCGATATTACGTAATCTCGACCGACATCAGTTCGCACGAAATTAAATTGTTGATTCAGATACCGCCATCACTAGGAGATTAGTAGGAGCACAGATTACTAGGAGATTAGTAGGGCCACGGATTACTAAATAGTTAATGCGTAAGTAGCAGGATAGCATTAGACGTCTCAAAGAATAATATGCATTGCTAGCTTTTTTTACTCGACTGCGCCAGAAGGAGGGTTATGTTTTTCGAAAGTATGTATGTATGTATAATTGTTTGGCACGCTCTCAGCCTAAGTAGCTTGATGGATGTTAACGTATGAGGTATCGTTAGATTCGTCTTGATAGCGCAAGTGACACTGGGTACATAAAAAAACAAAATGGCGAATTTTGAAGTCAAAATAATATGTAAGACTACAATGAAAATTTCCGCCCATTTAGGTCGAGTAGGAAATCAAAATGAAGGGCTTTAAATAGCCATTCTAGAAATATACATAACTTCATGTTTAAATTGCAACGGTTCTTGCAGTCGTGTTTTCTGTTTTCAGACATTTAGCTTGTTCCTGTAGCTTATTAAAATCGCGTAAGAATACGAATATTCTTGTAAACCACCATTGGAAACAATGTTCTTCCAAAACCAAAATTAGCTCGAATGGATAGAGAGTAACATAGGCTACTCTCGGTCTCGGAAGAACATGTTCCAAGAGAATCTGACAAGAATATTCTTACTGTACACAATTTTCTAATTTCACACGACCGAAGCCACAGGCAGAAGCTATACCACTCTAAATCCGCACCGCTCTCTCGTAAGAAAACAGAGATTTAACTCAAATAGAACCTCTCTGACCCTGCGGGGAATTACCGAGTTACACTAACTACTTAATTGGAACGGCGTTTTTCTCAGAGTCGAGCGAAGTCGAGTGGAGTGAAGTCTGGACGAGTTTTGTTCAAATAGACCGCGAGGTGGGAGAACTAAAATGCTGGAAGATGGTGAAATTAATCGATTCTTGTAGATTGTTTTAGCACTATAAAAACAGACCGACTTTTAGAGCGTCCGTGGCTTAATGGGTTAACAGGTTCGAGCCCCGGTGGAGGCGTGTACCAATGATAATAATACGGATGCTCCTTGCCGTTGGAGAGCCATGCTTCGGTACGACTGGTTGGTTCGAGCAGAGTAATACCACGGCCTCACAGAAAACTGGCGTGAAACGTCGTTGTGATGTGTTTCGTTCAGTGAGTGAGTTCACCGGTGGCCCAACTTCCCTCATCCCCTATCCCTATTCCCTCATAGAGGCCGGCAACGCACCTTTTTTATTTTACCTACGGCTTTGTTTTTGCCGAATCAGGTCATTTAACACCAAGATTTTGTTATTCTGTCCTACGGGAGCACGTAGTAAAAATATAAAGTATCCCAATATTTTTCGTCTATAGAATACTGACTGATTAAAATTGTGATCAACGCCGTGCCCAAAGCCGCTGAACTGCCATCCGTGCCGAAGCATGACTCTCCGTCTATCGTTTTATTTTTTTTTTGTTATTTTAGCCTTTTCGTATTCGTTAAAAAACTGGAGGAGTCGAATTTTAAGAAACGTTTAACAGACTTTGGAAAGCCATCATCCGACAAGTAAGCAAAATTAAATATACGCCTTAATATCTGGAATTTTCTAAATAAAGTGTTCGTTAATTTTAATAAGTAGTGTTAGTTCAGTGGCAGGTCATCTGTGCGTCCCAGATACGAGCTTCGACGTCATTAAAATAATATGCCACTGATTTCAAAAAGGAATTCGCCGACACAGATTCCGCAGCCACACAGGAGATATATTTTATATCCTCATTAATTTTTACACTTTCATAATCATTAATGATAATATGTTTTTCATTTTTTAAATATTTTTAATTAAAATTTTATATCATATGTCAGGTATTAACTATAGTTAAAATATATTTCTTAACATTTTACTCGATATTGAGTTGTGTAATGCACAACTAATAATAATTGTCTTAGAAGGTTACTTTTCAACAAAAGACAAGAATTATTGATTTCCTGTGTTTTTGTGAACAAATTATTTTTGAAATATCATAGTAACGATTTCTTCCACCTAAGCTTCCTTTCTACGTTCTCTTACAATTTTTACAAAAATTATTATATATCGTTTTAGTTGGAAAAAATATATTTTGTTTTTGGTTTACAATGTTATGGCTACGTCAAGAAAATCCAAATTGTTTTTTCTATATTTGTAGCAAATATTATATTATGTTTAATGAAATGTAATATTTTTAACCTTATTGTTTTTTCGAGTATTTTGTTATTGTTTTGTATTTTTTTATTTTTTCATTCGATATTGTTTTGTAGGTATTTTGATACCAATGGTAATAGATGGTAATTTCTGGTATTTTTTGTAATTTCACTATATTAAAATTGTATTTTTTCACAATATTTTAACAGTTCAGGATATAAAAATACAAAATAAGACAGGAATTTATATTGTGTAAATTATCACACATAAAATATTGTTTGATTACATTACAACATATTTTAAATGACTTTTAACATTTAAAACTTCCGAGCGACTATGGCGGGCCAAAACATTGTTGTAATTTTTTTTTTAATATAGACGCTTTACGCCACGTCAATCCGGCCCCGTGCTAAGTACGTAAAGGTGTTACAGGTACCCGACAACGGAAATATAATTAAAATTTTTATACTATACACATACTCGTATTTAAGATTTTCATTATACGATACACATATTTAATAAACATTCAAGACGTAGGAACATTGAAAAACTTTTTGTTCCGTCGGCGGGTTTTGACCCCACACCGTGAACTACCATAGGGCTCAACCACTGTGCCACTGAGGTCGTATTATTCACGGTGTGTTGAGACACTTACGGATTTTTCATCACTTATTACAACAGCAGAGTTCACTTCACTTTGCGCTAGTCACTACAGTAGAATGGAACATAATCTATACAAATATAATAAAATAGGACGCGTCTTTTGCCATGGGAGAGTCATGCTTCGGCACAGATGGGCCGGCTCGACCGGAGTGATATCACGGCCTCGCTGAAAACTGGCGTGAAACGGCGTTGTGTTTCGTCCAGTAAGTGAGTTTACCGGTGGCCCAACTTCCCTATCCCTCTATCCCTATTCCCTATTCTCCATAAAAAAGACCGGTAACTCACTTGCGACTCTTCAGATGTTGCGAGTGTCCATGGGCGACGGCAGTTACTTTCCGTCAGGTAACCCGTCTGCCCACTTATCCCTTAAGTATCAAATGAAAAAAGCGCGTTTGTTTGTTTATTTGTTCTGCTTTCGGGCCATAACGAAGCAAATAATCGACTTGATTTTTGGCATATACATGGTTGAGAAGATGGAGAGTAACAATCTACTCTTTTGTTGGAAAAATATCATACTCCTAAAATGTTCACGTTTTTACGCAATTTTTGAATTCCATACGAGTAAGGCCGCGGTTAGAAGCTAGTATAGATTATAATGTGTTTTTATCGCCTTGTAATATTTACATATGCCTAAACCTAAATGTAAAGCTAGTGCTTAACATTTTGCAAGAACATATAACAGAATAGAAATACAGAAAGATCAAAATTTGCTAAGCATTTAAATAATTTCGAGCCTGATTAGAACATTAAATACCTACATGTTCTGCCGAAAAGTAAAAAAAATGGACGCATTGAAAGCCCTTGAAATTAATAGACATAAAAATGTGGAAACAAAATTAACGACCAGATAGGCATGTCTATTAATTTCAATACTATTGCAGGACTTTTAAATTATGATTTCTAACGCAATAATTGTTATTTATATTTCACTGCTAATTTAATATGTTGACCACTTGTTCATTAATTTTATATTTATTACGACGACCTCTGTAGCTCAGTTGGTAAGCGCGTTGATAGCTTAAGCCGGGGGTCGCGGGTTCGAATTCCGCCGACGAAGCCAAAGTTTTTCAATGTTCCTGGGCCTTGGATGTGTATTAAATACGTGTATCACATAATAAAAATCTTAAATATGTTTATAGTATAAAAGTAGTAAATATATTTCCGTTGTCTGCTACCCGTAACACAAGTCCCTTGGGTACTTAGCACGGGGCCAGACTGACGTGGTGTAAAGCGCCCATAAATATTATTATTATTATATTATTATTTCAAGGACATTTATTTTATTATACATTATTTAATTTAGCTTCATTTATTTGACATTGGCATAGTTTATATTTAATATTTTTAACAATTGTATGTAATTATTGTTTTTTTGATTGAAATTGTGACATTGTTTTATTTAATTTACTAACATTCAATGATTTTATAATATTTTTTTTTAAAAGTTTTTATGATCTGACATTTGTACAAGTGATAATTTTACATAACTCTCCATAATGACATTAATTTATCTATTTATTATAATTTTAGTAGTAAATAGTATTAGTTGGTATAAAAATTCTACCAAATTGTATAAAGTTTCGTGATGCTGACCACCCCAATTTTTTGTTTTTACGATATTTATTAATTCAAAACTACCCACACCGGTCGTGTATTACTTATAAAATTGTTATAATTTAAAAATTACAGTGAAAATATAGTGGAAACAGTTCAAGTAAAAAGTGAGATCCATTGATGTTGAAATCTAGTGCTCGCAACATGAATTAGTACACATACAGTGAAATGTAATATCTAAATTATTTAACCCAACATAACTAATATTGGTTTAGTAGCAATTAGCACCAAACACACATACCTTCCGGTCGGCTGCGTCGGTAATCACGTTTGTCGGAATAACATTACATTCAACGTTCAAAGAAATGGATTTTAATTAATCTGACCGAGCTTATTTTAAACTAGTTGTTGCCCGCGACGTACCGCGTGAAACTTTATAAATTATTCCGTTTTTACAACATTTTATGATGACTACGTGATCACCGTGGACCGGTGGAGGCGTGTACCAATGAGACATTTTCCGATCTCAAGTACATAATATGGATGCTAACGGCCGTGGGAGAGCTATGCTTCGGCACGAAAGGGCAGCCTCGCCCGGAGTGATACGGCCTCACAGAAAATTGGCGTGATACGACGTTGTCCTGTATTTCATTCGGTGAGTGAGTTTACCGATGGCCCATCTTCCCTAATCCCTTATCCCTATTTCCATTTTCTACACCCTCATAATGGCCGGCAACGCACTTCCGACTCTTCAGATGTCGCGAGTGTCTGTGGGCGAATGCAGTTGCTTTCCATCAGGTAAGCTGTCTGCTCGCTTTAGATCCTAATATATTATATACTGAACTCACACCAAACGACTGCCAAAAGGTAACTTTGCGATTTTGCTAACAGCAATTCATGTTGTAAGTTTTCTTGCTGTAGCTACTAATTTTGCAATACAAAGATTTCACAATATATTTAAATTTTTAAACAAGCATTTTATCTAAATAATTTCATTCTTGAACAAAATATTTGTTCTTTTTTATAATTACCTTCTTCCTCCAGGTCCTTAGGTCCCCAGGACTAGGGTTGCCATCTCCGAAATTTGGAAAAAAATGACAAGACGCGTGAAAACCTCGGATTTAAGAGTCCAAAAGGCGGACATATCAACAAGATCTTTTATAAATAATATTCAATGTAATAAAAAAAACAGTTGAAAATGTCATAAATCACCTTTTTTATTACAAATATACAAATTGTTTAAGTAAATCAACTTTTAAATTCTTGAAATAAGCTAACAAAACAAAATTTATTAAAATATTAAATTTTGTTTAATATTTGAATAAGGTTTTGTTA
>JAOTAV010051196.1:0-16181 GCA_026546445.1 Cyclargus thomasi
AACGGGATAAAAAGTATCCTATGTCCGTCTCCTGGCTCTAAGCTACCTCCCTACCAATTTTCAGCCAAATGTGTTCTGCCGTTCTTGAGTTATAAGTGGTGTAACTAACACGACTTTCTTTTATATATATAGATTTAATTTGTTACTGGTTTATGACAGGCAAAGTTCAGATGTGTCATCTGTGCAGGTGATATCGAACGTAACGTGGAACCCGGAGCTCCTGGCGGCGGGCGCGCTGGAGGCGGGCGGCGCTGTGGCGCTGGTGGGGTCCGTGTTTAGCGGTTGCGTGCGCGAGGGTCCACAGCTCGAGTTTCACCAGCACCGCGTGCTCACCGCCACCGCGCGCTTCGGGCCCTGCCCCCTCTCAACCGACGAGTGTAAGGACAGAGAGGACGTCCTGAGAATCCCGCCCAAAGACTTCTGCTTCAACGAGCCGTGCTTGCGGCACGGCACGTGCATCTCGCGGCACGATCGCTACGAGTGCCACTGCACGGCGCGCTACACCGGCAACAACTGCGAGGTGGACGCCGGCAGCCCGTGCGCATCGCGGCCCTGCGCCAACGGCGGCCGCTGTGAGGAGGATGCGCGCGGTGACTACTCGTGCGACTGCCCCCCGCCCTACCGCGGCGCGCGCTGCGAGCTGCAGGACTCGCTCGACCCGCTGTGCGTGCCCAACCCCTGCCAGCACGGCGGCTCGTGCTCGGTGATCGGTGCGGGCTACACGTGCGACTGCCCGCCCGGTTTTTCCGGCCGCGACTGCGAGGTTGACGCGGACGAATGCGCCGGCGCGGACGCGGCGAGCGCCTGCCTGCACGGCGGCCGGTGCGTCGACGGCGCGGGCGAGTTCACGTGTGACTGCGCCGGCACCGGCTACACGGGCTCGCGCTGCGAGACCAACGTCGACGAGTGCGAGGAGCGCGGCGTATGCGGGCACGGCGTCTGCTACGACACGTACGGCGGCTTCGTGTGCGCCTGCCAGCCCGACTACATCGGCGAGCGATGCCAGCAGGTCTCATATCTGACTACATGATGTGACTTAATGTAGTTTTCGCTTAACAAAACTATAACATATACGTTATTTGGCTCTCAGAAATCGGCGTGCGCGTCGAGCCCGTGTGGTCTGTACGGTGTGTGCGTGGAGGAGGACGGCGGCGGCGGGTTCCGGTGCGTTTGCGCCCGCGGGCTGCAGCCACCGCTGTGCTTGCCCCCCGCACCCGCCTCCGCCCCGCCCGCTGCCGCAACCGCCCCCGCCCCCGCCGCAGCCTGCGCGGACGTCGTGTGCCCGCCGCACTCGCACTGCCGACAAGGTTTGTGCAATAATATTCTGTGTATTTTTAGCCCACATCCCAAAAATGAGGAGGTTTCTCAATTTGATCTTATATATTATGTTCTTTTTGTCTATGCGAAACAATGTGTGGAAATAAGAGTAAAGTAAGCATCTATATGCTGAACAGGTCCTAAAAGCTCGAAAATATTTAAATTGGAAATAACATCCAATATTTAAGTATTTGAGCGCTTGTTTTAAAATTAATATGTAACAGTAATATATATTGCAGGTGCCCCGGCGGCCGTCACCGGCATGATGGTCACTAAGCAAGTGATGTGCGTCTGCGATTTGGGATACTATGGCAAGTTTCAAACATTATAATGATTATGTTTGTCATTTATTACTTAACATAACCCGACCAAGTTTAGGAGTATTATATATTTTTATATTTAAGGTATTTTACCTTCTAACGCTAGCAGTATCTATAGGATCCCGCTATAAAGCTGCCTTCACTAGTTGCTTAATTAATAAAAGATATTTTTTTGTCATATAAAAAGTGCTTGTAAATAAATGTCATATACCGTACTTTAGGAGCTCCGGGAGCGTCCCCGAACTGTACGGTGGCGGAGAGTGCGTGCGCGGGGGGCGTGTGCCTCAACGGCGCCACCTGCCGCGCCGCGCCCGCACCGCCCGGCTTCGAGTGTGTGTGCGCACCGCCTTACAGAGGTAACGTACATTCTCTTTTACAACTACTGACCGCAGACGTGGGTTTCCGGGTGCGAAAACGAATACGAAAAACCTAAGCTTGCGGCTGGCTTTCGATTTTAAACATTTTTGATCTTGTGCTGTATGATATAGGAAATGATAGCAAATATGCCAAGCTGGTTCTTCTCCTCGCAATTGCAACTGACGATTGTACCCCCTACCCCAAGACCATTAACATTAAGAAACTGAAAAATGAAATGAAAAATGTCGGTATTATGGAATTCTCTATTTAAAATTCTGTAATACAATTTTAAATTTTAATTCACAATGAATGCACAAGCTAAATCTATACTAATAATATAAATGTAGTTTGGATAAAATAACAAAGTTTCAAACGGACGTAGGAACGCGACGCGGGCAACAGCTAGTATAATTAGAATTGTACGTTATTTTTGTGGAAGCAAAATGAAATTATGGCATTAAAATGGAGATAGATTTTCTCATGTTTTTCTCTTTTACGCCGGTTCTTACCTCTTAGTACATAAGTAGAAAAGTGTCGCTCAATGACCTCATACACACACACCTCATATACAAATACATGCTCCGTGATATACATAAGTTGTGATTGTGTAGGCGAGACCCGGGGCCGCTAGCGGCGCGTCGCGGGCGCTATAAGGTACCTGTGGTGGACTGCGCTGTTAGATGTTCCGTCCCTGTCATTCGCATGTTCTGTCCCGCTTGCTCTCATTTGTTAGCGTTAATATTTACCATTTCACTTTTTTTAGTGATATGATATAGAATGGAGAAATTTTTTGTGTACTCTGATTTATTAGTTGGATGATGATAAAAATATAGTTGCATCGTATGATGTTCTTGGTTTTTTCGATTAATTAGCATGTTTTATATCGAATAATAGTAGTCATAACCGGTCGCTGTTAAGCATATGCAGTATCGATCAACAAAAATGTTATGTTGAGTTAAAGGTGCAGTCTTGTTTTAAATGGTCTAAGAACGAGACTACGTTCACAACTCAACACCATGTTTTTGTGGTTTGCTACACGAATGCTTAAAAACGCCCATCTGTCATCGTGCGTCGTGTCGCTTCGTGTTCGCTGGTCGGTGGTGATC
Organism: Cyclargus thomasi; assembly: GCA_026546445.1. Classification (NCBI taxonomy): domain Eukaryota; kingdom Metazoa; phylum Arthropoda; class Insecta; order Lepidoptera; family Lycaenidae; genus Cyclargus; species Cyclargus thomasi. Next base: position 3,101 of record JAOTAV010051196.1, read on the forward strand.
GTCCTTTGTTTGATCGATATGTGATGTATTGTGTGCGCGTGCGCAGGTACGTACTGCGAGTTGGGCGGGGCTGGCGGGTCGGGTGGGGCGGGGCCGGCGGGGAAGGCGCTGTCGGAGCTGCGTGCTGAGCGGTGCGCTCAACAACCATGCGTGCACGCCACCGCTTGTCGCGATACCGTACGTAATTTTTGTTATTTATTTATAGGGTATTAAATATTGCTTATTCAGTTATAGAATGCCATGTGAAAACAAGATAACCAGGCAAGGCCATAAGCCATTTGGTGAACAACCTGGAAGTTTTGTCTTCATAGTTCAAATATTCCGTACATAACTTTTTTAAAGATTATATTCAATAATAATTTCTTAGTAATCATTTCTAAACTTTATGGTGCTTTGTATTTTATATTACATTCTATTTTGTCGACGAGACGTTATCTTTGTTATGTGTATATTTTTGTCGCTGTGTCTTAGTGTCTTAGTATCGTTATATAATATGATGTTTCCCGTACTAGCCGACCGGTTACCGGTGCGAGTGCTCGGCGGGATGGGCGGGCGCGCGGTGCGACACGCCCGAGGCGTGCGCGCGTGGCTGTAACGGCGGCACGTGCGGCGCGACCGGCTGCGAGTGTCGCCCCGGATTCGGCGGACCGGACTGCGAACGCGCGCTCGACTGCCGGGCCGCACCGTGCCCGCCACGACAGGTAAATTAAATTACTAAAAACATTAATTTCTGAGTAAATTAGTTAAGCAAATGTTTTAACTATGGTTATATCTTGACCTACTACCGGTTTGGGAAACGAGAATACCGTACTGGACAATTTGCATTCTAAAAATTATGATTGTGTATTAAGAACGTTTAATATAATGGCTGCTCTACCGTACTATAAACTCTACTGTGCCTATTTAGTTACAATATATTATGTTAAATTAGATAATTCAACTGAGTTGTGCGCGCGGTCCTAGTAATGCGTGCGCGTGTGAATTTACAACTTACATTCGTGTGGCAGTGACTAGGCAAGCGTCGTCCGAGTAATACAAAAAATAGTTGTATATTCACACGCACATATAGGAGCGCGCGCACAACCGATTTGAACTATCTGTACGCTACTAACCAGTGTTGCGGTTTGGAGAAAAATAAAGTCGCCAGATATGTGTAATAAAGTCGCTAGATATTGATAAAATGGTAGTAAAAATCCGCTAGAAGAGGCTAAAATTTCTATATACTTTTGATTGAGAATTATGTAAATAAAACGAATTAATGAAATCCAACACCAATTGTTTATTAAGAATTATTACAAGCAATTTAACATCAGTATTTTAAATTATTTGTAAAAAAATTCGTCATCTACAGTTAGTGCCTCCTCGTAGACTTCAACGATATCTAGTGGAGGCTGTACACTCTCGCCTATACAGAGCGAGACCGCCCGAGTGCGAGAGTGTAAATGGGTGCACTCGCCTTGTCTCGCCTGTCAGCCTCTTGCGAGAGTCCGTTACGAGACTGTCGCCCGAGAGCTCTCGGTGAGAGTGTAAAGCCTACATAACGATGTACGTCATCATCATTAGAGATCGTCAGTAGACGTTGAAGGTCACACTTGCACCTGTCTACATGAAGTACACGTCAGTAGGAGTGAGTGAGACGCACTCAGTCACCAGATAGAACATAATTCTTTTGGAAATTCCCGAAAATCTATTCGCATATTGTTGTGTATCAGTAAGAGTGTGTCAGTAAGAGTGAGTGAGACGCACTCAGTCACCAGATAGAACATAATTCTTTTGGAAATTCCCGAAAATCTATTCGCAATGTGTATTTGGGTAGATTAACAATATCACAATATGGTACACTTTAAATAATCTTGTGAAATATACAAGTACAATTGATTGTGATACCCATACCATTTACCACAGATAGGTTAAATTTATTTATTTTTATATAAAATGTCGCTAAATATAACAAAAATCCCCTAGATCGCTAAAACGGCAACACTGCTACTAACGTGTCTTTGCCCGCAGGAGTGCGTGCAGGAGGCGGGGTCGTGGCGGTGCGCGGCGGCGGCGGCGGAGTCGGCGTGCGCGTCCTCGCCTTGCCACAACGGCACGTGTCTCGCGCTCGACACTGGACTGTTCCGGTGCAACTGCGCTCCCGGATACACAGGTACAGTAATAAGCAATGGCTTAATACTTGTGTGTGACGCCCATATACGGGGTGTAACAAAAGTAAGTGATAAAACTTTAAAGTGTCACTGTGGAAGTGAAGTTCTGAAAGCGAAAAAAATATCGTGATTTGTATGGCCAAGCGCCCAAGCGACATGAGTTGAGCCATACAAATCACAATTTTGTTTTCCCTTACAACGCCGCACTTTCACAGCCAGCTCAATATCAGAGACATACGATTCTTAAAGTTTTATCACTTACTTTTGTTACATCTTTATATATTTTGAAATAAGCGACAAACAAGCTACGGGTCATCTTGATGGAAAGCACATAGCACTCGCAAATTTGGCAAGTGCGTTGCCGGCCTCTTTTATGAGGGAATAGGCTAAGGAAATAGGGGGCAGGCAGTTAAGCTACTGGTGGGTTCACAAAGAAACACAATGCAAGCACTGTTTTACACCTATTTTCTGTGAGGCCATGGTACTTCTCCGATCGATTCTGCCGAAGCACAGCTGACTCGGGATAAATGATGGAAGCTGCCAGGATGATAGGAGCCAAAAATTGTAAAAAAAAGAAGTTTTTAGTTTAAATCTATTTATTTAATACTTAATTCAATTAAAACTTATCATTATCTACTCGATGACATTTACCATCTGTGGCGGGACCCACAAACTTTTTTAATCTTCATCACCAACATAGACTTTGCCGAGCATGTACGCGGGCGTATCGTGAACCCTTTTACCTTTTAAATTAACGGAATACGGCAGAAGAGAGGGGTAACGCTTGTGAATGCCTCTGCCCTCGGGCGTCCACGCGGCCAGTTTACAGGTGACCTTGGATTTGGTCGTCACCGACACCCAAGCGATCGACGATAGGACGACGTCGCCGCAGCATAGTTTCGGTCCCTCGCCCGTGAATTCCATATCCTCCTTACACTTTTCTAGTTTTGGCCAGTTTCTCAGTCTCTTTTCGTCTCCCGACGGCACCGCGAAGAGCTCTGTGCCCACGAACTCCTCGTAAACATTCTCCGCGTCCTCCGTCTTCACAACTGTCATGGGAAGATTTTCCGAGCAGAATATCGTGAGGCGGCAAGCTTCGTCACACTCTACTACGTCCACTCTCGCTAAACCGGCGATGAAAATCGTGGACCCTTCACGCAAATAGTACGTTTGGGGCCTAATGAGTTTCTTGGGCAGTGTGAGCAACAGTTCCTCCGTGCTGAGGAGGGACAGCACCTGGTCGGGATGTATAACACCCGGGGTGTCGTACAGCCACTTGCTCCTCCTGAACAACTCGTGGTTCTCATCCAAAACACTGAGTTTCAGACGTTTGTCGGCTATGTTCTCGCTGTCCACCACCTGTAGATCTGTAAAGGTCCGGCCGATGTACCCCATCAGAGAGGGCGGGTCGGCCGCCGTTCTGCCCTGGATGTGCTCCTTTCGTATCTTTTGTTCCGTTTTGAGAAGCATCCGCTCCGTCGCGAGTCTCCTACTGCGCTCTCGAATTTTCCAACCACAGGGTTTGTTGACGGGGAATTTGAGGAGGTTTAATGTGGTGCCAGGCCACCTGCTCACCGTCGCTCTCTGGACGATGTCTACAGCCTGGGCTTTACAGTAATCGGACTGTAGGAGCGCGTTGAACAGCGAACTCTTCCCGACGTTGGTGCAGCCTACGAGAAACACGTCGCCCTTGTACTGCCAGAGCTTGAACATGGCGGATATGAGATCTTCAACTCCGTAACCAGTTTTCGCGGATACGAGGGCTACATACTTTATATTGGCGTCCTTAAGTTTCGTTTTGTTGATTTCTGTCATAAGCGACTGCCGAATTCTTTTTAAGTAACCCTCGCTGTCGCCAGGGAGTAAGTCCACCTGCAAAAATTGTAATACATCATTTAATTACAAACTTTCTTATTTTATAATTGACTTTCTTCAGTCAAGATTTTAAATTTTTTGTAATTGGCTTATGTAAGCATATCCTGTATATAAAATTCTCGTGCGCGATCAGAATGTGATGCGATTTGCGAACTTTTTGCAAAAAAAAATACACGTGCTGACAGTTGGCCAGCCGCACTGTCGGCAGACGCGCCTGTGTCGTGTTTGTGTGCATATACGTGTAAGATTACTTTTGGTGCTAAACTGCTTTAATTTAAGCTCCAAAGCTAGCATACAAACATGAACACTAAAAATCATGTATGTGTGCTCTATCACCTTTTCTGCATTATTTTTCTTTTTCTTAAGCATCTTAAATGTACAGAATTGGTTGATTACCCATTTTATCTTTATATCAATCTTACTCACTTAACAAAAAAATCTTTGCACAGTATAAATCATGTATTCGTTTAGTTCATAGGTTAATAATTTTTTTATTTTGTTTGAGTTTTTAATGTAAAAACTTGACTTTAATGTAATATTATTACTTTAAAAATTAATTGCACACCACATTTATGCCATAATGTTGGAGATATTTATAATATTGTAAGAACTTATAAACAACATTTTATGCAATAAATATTATTATTATATATTAATTTTGATGTAAAATGATATCTTTACAATGTCATAAATCCAAAAGTGTCTATTTGTCTGTCTGTTACTTCTTTACGCTCAAAAAACTGAACCGATTTTGGTGAAATTTGGTATTATGGACATACTTTGAGTCCTAGGAAGGACATAGGATACTATTATACCAGAAAATTTATGGTTTCCTTAAAATAATTGGTTGCTATTTTTGCAAGTCCTTACAATAAAATGTATATAAAATACTTATCTTTGTTGAAGTTGTATCACCACATAAGTCACATTTGGCTATTTAGTCATTTTGATGCCGTTTTGCAGAAAATAGGAAAATGCATCATTTAAGTTAATCATGAACATGTGTCAGCTAGCAAAAACTTGGACAATTTTTAATTAAAAAATCTTATAAGTCAGATTGTCAGCTAGCAAAAACTTGTACAATTTTTTAATTAAAAAATCTTATAAGTATGGTGATCTGTACAAAATTCAATCGATTGTTTTGCTCTCCTGAATAGTTACCAATTTTGACTTACATGGTTTTAGAACTTCAACAACATTATGTTAATATATTTAATATTTACAGTTTAATTATGTTTTATTTTATAATAAATAGGTATAATATTATATTATGTACATATATAAATAAGAATTTATTGTTTATGGAGGTTTACTATAATACAATTTATTAAGTAGATTTATTAGTTACAAATAATTTTATTAGCCTTATTAATCATTAGGTTTGTTTTAACCCAGGGTTAGTCACTCATTGAACACCGTGTTAAAGAAATGCGCCTATTCTATCTTCTCAGTATCTCCCTAAGGTTGGCTGGTAGAGAATGCCACAAGGCATTAAGCCAGCCTTTGTTAATATTTTTATAAAGTGTTTAAATAAATCAAAATTGATAGAGTATCAATAATACATACCTTATTAGCAACAATAATGAGAGGTCTGTCTGTACCAATGACATCTACAATGCCAGGCCAAATGGAGCATGGGAAATCCAACAGATCCACCATTAACAAAACCAATGATTTAATTTTTCTGAAAATAACAATGAAATTATTTATTGTAAGGGCTCTTGTCTTAAAATTTAATTATTGTAAATGACGCTACAGTTAGGTGGTGCTCATTTCAGTCTGAGATGATGACCTTGAGTAATAATTTAGGCCAGATTTCACATCTTTCCTAATGTAAATATCTCCCAAAAAATAAACAAGTTTTACTTAAAGACATTGTTTACCTTATCGATTGCAACAACTTCTCATATTCTTCCGGCTCTACTGACACATCCAATGCAATATTGTATTCCTTGAGGAAATGGCATCTTTGACATTCCATGGTTTTAAGTTCTTGAACATTTCTATCTACAAACAGTTCACTGGGCAAGTAGCCAGGAATAGCGGGATCATTGCAGTGCAGCAGCGCCCCGCAACCTCCACACGGGACATTACTTATGCTGACAGACAAGTTAGGGGTTCCGTACTGGTTGCACCATTCCGTCTCCAAAGCTTCTTCCTCCTCCAGTTTTGTATCATCAAAGTATTCATAGTTGGTCATCCAACTGTTTATATTTGATTTATCAAATTCTGCATCATGTTCTGGTTCTGGATTTACAGGACCATCCTCAATGTTCTTGTCAAGTTCAACTTGTGTGGTGCTAGAAAATGGCAAATGAAAAACTTGCTCGGATTCCTTCGCTTCCTCAACACCTTCTTTAATGAGCCTATCTTCCTCCACATAGTACTGCAGGGCAACAGGAAGAGGCGGCAGCTTCTTATACTGGAAGCTTTTAGATCGTAATTCTTTCGCTTTTTTAATGTGTTTTAAGTAGTATTTATAGTGACCTAATTGTATTTTCTCATGTTCCAAATAGGAATTAAAAACTATTTTGTCTTTGTGTTGCTGAAACAGTGATTTGAAATCCTTGTGGTTGTGTTGTTTTTGTCCGTTTAGATCGTTATTCGAGCTATTTGCCGGTAAATTCTGGCTGTATCTTGCGATGTTGTGTTTACGGCATAACCTTAAAATGTTACGCGATGCATATAACATTTTCACTGTTTACTATTGCACTCAGACCCGCTTGTAACTTTATGTTTAGAGTTTATTATAAATTACGAAGTAAACATCGTTATTTACACGAACTAATTTAATCTTAAAACAATGCATGATTCCCCAAGCTCCGCACTTAAGAAAATCGAAATTGAGCTGTCAAATGTCATACGTCTTCTTCTTTGTCATACGTCATGTGTAAATTGTCAATGTCATTGGTTAAATAAAATGACATAACTGTCAGTGTCATGACGTCACGGCTAGTGTTGGACACCGTTCGGAAAGTGGGTCGCAATCACACGGTGTCGATCGCTATCGCCATGAACATAAATTAGTATTTTAACGAATGGAAAAAATGAATGTCTGAGCGCGGTGATATTGTACATTGTATGTTAATTTATGCCCCATTAGATTATATTACTCGCAGTCGCTATCGCCACACGTACACATAGTTCGCGACCGTATGAGTCGGTTCACTTGTGTAAACGTGGGTCGTTTTACCTTGTGAATGTCTTTATTTATTATTTAAATTAGCATTTTGAATTCAGTCGATGTTACGTCCTCCCAAATGATTCATACGTACAAAACTTTAGTTGCAGTGTTTCTATTGCTTCATGGTGAATTTTAAATTGCTTTTAGTCCGCCGTGAGATTTTAAATTTCGCCCTTTTTAATTTTTGTATTTCGTCAACAGGAAGATTGTGCGAGGTGGACTTGGATGAGTGTGTGCTGACGCCGAAGATATGCAATCACGGCGTGTGCCTCAACGTGCCCGGCACCTACGAGTGCTACTGCAAGCCAGGTGTGCCCTTTATCCATCATGGTTTTATTTCAGCAACAAAAAAAAATTGTAACGATTAAGGCATATAATTTCACTTGCCTAATTATATTCGAGTGTTGTCATTGTTTGAACGTTCTCATTGCATGTATGTAGGCTACACGGGCGCCAGCTGCGACCAGGACATAGACGAGTGCCTGTCGTCGCCGTGCAAGAACGGCGGCACCTGTCAGAACCTCGAGAACAACTACGAGTGTACCTGCGTCAACGGGTTTGAAGGTTTGTTTTTTTTATAAGTTCGTAACTCATTTGAGGTTAAGGTCAAATAATATTGAGTTCTGTACACTCTATTTAAAGTAAATTTTATTGAAAAGTAAATAACGAGAAATATTAATCACAACAAATATTATATATCATTGGAAAATATTTTGAAAAATAGCTGTTCACTGTAATGTTTAAAAAAGAGCACTTTTTCGTTCTGAAAACACCATGTAAATTTTTCTGAAAAGACTCAAAGTCCTCAAATCCATTAGATTTATCAGATTATGTTGCTCTCTAATATGACACGCTTAATCGATTTGTCGCTAGTTATACGGGAGGTATTGTTTCTTCAAACGCCTTAAAATAATTCTTAAATTAAACAGTTTCTCATGTCCATGACCTCGTTCGATTGTGCCCGTGTCGTGACTCATAACGCTACAAATTCATATTGTTTTTGTTAAATAAAATATAATTATTATAAAGTTATCATGGCATTGTAAAAACGTAAGGTTTCCGCGAGATAATCGAATGTTGGCGCAACGGGATTGCGGGTCTATCTATAATCTAGTATTTTAGCTACATAAATCGCTTACAAAAACCAGTGATAGTGTACAATAATGTCATTTTGACTATCACTCAGTTTGCGATTTCCGCAAAAATATATAAAGCGTTACAGTATAAATTCAATTTTCGTAAGGATAGATAGATAGAAGTATTTAATATATAAAACTATGTAGTAAAGACAAAGAGCAAAAATAGCGTTAACAGTTTTTCACATTTGCGTTTCTGATGTACAGGTAAAGATTGCTCGGTGAACATCGATGAGTGTTCGTCGTCACCGTGCGCGGCCGGCAGCACGTGCGTGGACGGCGTAGGCGGGTACAGCTGCGTCTGTCGCGGCGGACTGACGGGCCCGCGCTGCGAGACCGACATCGACGACTGCGCCTCCACCCCCTGTCTGCACGGCGGCCGCTGCCGGGACCGCCTTGACGGCTATACCTGCGCCTGTGCCGGCACCGGCTATGAGGGTGCCCGCTGCGAGATCGACGTCGACGAGTGCGCTTCCGCCCCTTGCCGCAACGGTGGCACCTGTGTCGACGACGTCGCCGACTACCGCTGCAACTGTCACCCCGCCTACACCGGCCGGAGCTGCGAGACCGACATCGAGGAGTGCGAGAGCTCGCCCTGCAAGTACGGCGGCGTGTGCCTCGAGCGGTCCAACGCGAGCCTGTACGTGGCGGCGGACGCTGGTCCGATACGCGTCGGCCCACAGCCGCAGCAGCTGCTGCCCGCCGCCTACTACGCGCCCTTTGACCCCGCCGCCGCCGCCGGTTTCGACTGCGTGTGCGTGCGCGGCACTGCGGGCGCGCGCTGCGAGCTCAACGTTGATGAGTGCGCGTCGGCGCCGTGCCGCCATGGCAAGTGCGTTGACGGCGTAGGTGGCTACGAGTGCGTGTGCGCCGCCGGCTTTGAGGGCGAGCACTGCGAGATCGAGATCGATGAGTGCGAGCGGTACGCGCCGTGCGTTCGCGGCCGCTGTGTAGACGCGCGCGCGACGTACCTGTGCGAGTGCGAGTCGGGCTGGGGTGGGCGCAACTGCTCGGTGGAGCTGACGGGCTGCCGCGGGGAACCCTGCCGCAACGGCGGCACCTGCCTGCCATGGCTGCGCGCCGAGACCGAGCACCGGTTCAACTGTTCGTGCGCGCCCGGCCACTACGGCGCCACGTGCGACAAGATCACCACTATGTCACTGGAGCGCAGCAGTTTCGCGGAGGTGAACACGTCGCGCGAGGAGGGCTACGACATCTCGTTCCGGTTCAAGACGACGCTGGGCAGCGCTCTGCTGGCGATGGGCCGCGGTCTCACCTACTTCTTCCTGGAGTTGGCGGATGGTCGCCTCAACCTGCACTCGAGCCTGCTCAACAAGTGGGAGGGCGTGTTCATCGGCTCCAACCTCAACGACGGCACCTGGCAGAAGGTGTTCGTGACGATCAACGCGTCGCATCTGGTGCTGGCCGCCAACGAAGAGCAGACCATCTATCCGATTAGTCAGAATGAGGCGTACACGGCGCCCGTCACCTCGTTCCCGTCCACGCGCCTGGGCACGGCCGGCTCCTCCTTCGCCACGCTCACGCACGGACCCAACTTCTTCGTCGGCTGCTTCCAGGACGTCGTCGTCAACGGACAGTGGGTCAGTAGCTCTATATATCAAATTGAATTTAATCACACATTTTTATTTGGTTAAAGCCCAAATTCAAGTAAACTTCTAACCTATAGTAGTTGCCCTTTTCACACCACCTTCATCGTTGTTTGTTTTGGGATTAGTGACGTCGCAGACATCTTATTATAGGGGACTGCGTTTTCGCGGGCATTAAAAATTACATAAATTTTAAGTTGTTTTATGACTATTTAGCAAAGTTATTTTGGGGAAAAAAAATATCCCTTAAAAGATATGTTAGAAATAAATATACCTATTTTTGCAAAAAGTGTCAAATACCCTATTGTGAAAAGTTGTAGATAACAATTTAGAATTTTTTCTTAAGTAGGCACGTAAAACATTATTGTCATATGCAGGTGTTGCCGGAGGATTCTAACGCGACGGCGCCGACGGAGCGGGCGGACGGGTCAGGCGCGTCCGCCGAGACTGGCGAGGACGAGGAGGAGGCGAGCGGGGCTGGCGGAGCACGCACGTTGCTGCACGGTGTGCTGGCGTCGTGCCCGCGCACTCCGCAGTGCTCCCCCAACCCCTGCCGGAGCGGTGGTACGTGTGAGGACGCGTGGACTAGCTTCGTGTGCACGTGCCCGCGCCCGTATCTCGGTGACACGTGCCAGTACAACTACACGGCCGCCACGTTTGGGCACGAAGGGTCGCCGCGCGGTGCCGTCGCCGTGGCAGTGGCGGAGGCGGCGCGGCGAGGCGTACGCGCGGCGCTCGACGTGTCGATGTTCGTACGCACACGCAAGCCCACCGGGCAGATCTTCTGGCTGGGTGGTGCGGGACGCGACGACGACACGGCGGTCGGCGCGGCGTTGGCGGGCGGGGAGCTTACGCTACATCTGCGCTTCAACCAGACGCCAGAGGATTACACTGTCGGAGGCACGCGACTCGACAACGGATACCCGCACCTCATACAGGTATTTATAATTCCAATTTTTATATATATAAATCTTCTATGAGTGTGTATGTCACTGAACTTCTTTAAAACGACTGGACCGATTTTGATGAAATTGTTTGTGTGTGTTCAAGGGGATCTGAGAATGGTTTAGATTCACAAAATATCTCGGCAGGACAACGTCTGCGGAGTCAACTAGTTTTTGCGCAACTCACACAACTAAGCTAGCGGAAAACCTTGTACCCTTTTGTACGACAGACGCATTTTTTTAATAGCCTGGTAATGACCTTTATGACAAATTGATGTCTGTGATTGAATTGAGAATAGATTATATTTTTATAGCTCCTCTACCCGATGGATTTTAATATTTATGGTCGAATTTAGCTCACAGTGCGACTTCTAGTATTAATAAACTCATCATTCATGTACACTACACTACAGAGGCAATACACTGTAGAGGCAATGTTTTATAAATTATACGTGTATAGTCAAGTTTAAGTATAACAGAGCTGGTAAGTTTAAATAATTACCTTAAATATTGGTTGCAACTCATGTCACCATTGTGTCCTACTTACCTCGTCGTATCGTCAGGTGGTGCGCAACTCGACGCTGGTGCAGGTGAAGCTGAACGGCACGGAGTACTTCCGGAAGCCCATCTCGGCGGCCAAGCAGCTGGATGCCCAAGTGCTGTACCTAGGTGGGCCTCCGCCCTCGGAGCCGCCCCCCGCCCCTTCCGCCGCCCCGCTTGCCACCACCACCCCGCCGCCCGCGGACGACGACGCCGACTACTTTAAGGGCGTTATACAGGACGTACAGGTTAATTAAAACCTTACAGTACACGTAGTTCAACTCAGTTGTGCACGCAACCCTATGTGTTTGAAATCTTTTGTGTGTGTATTAGCGTATTAGGGAATGGTTAAAATTCACAAATTAGCTCGGCAGAATAACGTTTGTCGAGTCAGCTAGTTAATACGTGAACGTGTTTTTAGATATCAAACGGCGTGAACGTAAGCGTGGTGGAGTTCTTCCCGCTGCGTGCGGCTGGGCTGCGCGTGCCCGCCCAGTTCGGCGCGGTGACGCTGGGTCCGGGCGTGCTGGCGGGCGTGGTCTCGGACGACGCGTGCGCCTCTGCTCCCTGCCTGCACGCCGCCCCCTGCCGCGTCACCTGGAACGACTTCGTGTGCGACTGCCCGCGCGGGTACAAGGGCAAGACGTGCGCCGAAGTTGAGTTCTGCCAGCTCCAGGGGTGCCCGCTAAACTCACACTGCCGCAATCTCGATCGAGGGTAAACATTAAACTTACATAATGATATACTAAGGGTCTGTTTCAGTACCCCTTAATAAATGTCGGATAGGCTAGACACAACTTATTTTACAGATTCTCCATACTTTATTTGTCACATAATTTGTGCTTATCCGAGCCTATACGAGATTTATCTGGAAGTGTTGAAATAGGCCCTTACTGTACTGTATATTTATCTAGTGCGTAACGCCGAAGACGTTTTAGCGTTCCTCAGAAACGTTGATCGAAGATGATAACAGATGTCTAACTGCACGAATCGATTTAAAATGAAACACGAATGTATAATAAAGAAACGTTCAGTCATTCAGTCAGAATTTTTTTCTTGTAAACGCTTTAGTATTATAGTTATAGTGATTTTACAATTAAATAACCAATGAAGCATAGTAGTCTAAAATAAAGATAATTGTATCTCCAAATCTAATCTAAATTTATTGACATAGGCCACACCGTAACAATTATAAACGTCATAGTCATGGCAGTATAATTTTTGTGTCCTCATAGGTACGAGTGCGTGTCTAACGCGACGTTCGACGGCGCGAACACGACGCTGCGGTACGTACTGCGCGCACCGCTCACCGCTGCCGCCGACGCGCCGCCGCCACCCACCTCACTCACCATCACGTACAGGTAACTTTATTAATTATATTTTTTAGCTTTTAATAGGTAAAAATGAACTTTTAAGAGTTTTGTAGCCAAAATATAAATATATAAATAAAAAAGATTATTGCATTACTAGTCTTCAGGGCTGCCACATGTTAGGTATTAAACTAAAATGAACCTTAGTAATGTATTTAAAATAGTAATAGTATGTAATAAAGTTAGTTATGTATTTTATTTGACGACCTCTGTGGCGCAGTGGTTGAGCTTTGGTAGCTCACGCCGGGGGTCGCGGGTTCGAATCCCGCTGACGG
>JAOTAV010051207.1:0-16180 GCA_026546445.1 Cyclargus thomasi
ACTTGACGAAATTTATGTAACGTTGCTAAAAACTATTGGAACAAGAAAATTGATTTCCCGCCTTTACTTGACACTGGTCATGGTTGTAGCCAAGCGCCATATAAATAAATAAATAAAAGAAGGTATATGAATAATTATAATCATAAATTTGCATTATTAAACATTTTTGTCCGAATTTGTTAGAATAGTAGTGGGAATTAGGTGTCCTTATTTTGAAATTGATCTTATTTAATACGAGGATGTTTTTAATGTAAACTCGGTAGCAATAGGATATTTATTCAGATGTTAGATACTCGATTCCGTATATTCGCTCCGACATAGATCACAGGTTGTATTTATAATAGAATAAACCGTAAAAATCTAATCATCAACTGACAATATAATCGCTCGTCAAACTCGCTCGCTCGCGGAGTCAAACAAAACGTTATCGTTATTATATCATTAATCATCGCCGATAATGATATTGAATCAATCATTACAATAGGAGCGAATCGTTATTTGGTGAATGGGAACAGCGTCTTCATTATATCGATCTATTGTTCTCGATTTATCGAATAAATTAGTTTGGGAGCAGTCAATAGATCGGGCGTTAGAAATCGACAGACGATAACATCGGTTCGGTGCTACGATCGAGGTTGGAATTCTCGCTGTAGAATTACCCAAGTACAAGCACAAACTCATGTTTTTTTTAAAGAGTACGTCGACGGTCGCTAGAATGTTAGTCCCGGTCGCTCCTATCATCGATTCTGAGAATCATGAGGAGATGTTAAAAGTATATTCGCTAACATACATCGAGCATTCTAATAAGTAAGACTTAGATAAGGATGGTGCGAAAGATAATGATGTGCGGGGTGCGGGGTGCGGGCGGTGTGAGCCTCGAAGGCCCATCACTAACAAAGGCTCTTCCTTCCGCGCCGAACAATGTGCTCGCGGCCGTGGCGCGGGAAGCGGCGGCGGCGGCGGCGGCGGCAGGGCCGCGTCCTCCCATTCACAACGTCGGCCTCACCGCACGCTAGTGACGTAACAATCGTATCGATTCCCGATACAACTGGAGCACCTCCCTATTGTTTAATTTATCGAATTATCTCCATGAGTTATGGTATCCCGTTCCCCCTAAAATGGTACACGGAAATCGACAATAGACACGACCGCGTATTGTGTAGATATTGATTTACCCGACTAACGAAGCGCAGTTTAAGGAGATAACTTACATCCGCGTTACCCTCGTCCTGGGTGTATAAATCGTGCGGTAGATTCTTACTCGTTTTGTAGCAGTTTAATACAAACAGAAATTACAGTGTCACTCTAAACACGTATAGAGGTAGAGCACAGAGCTCACGCAACGACCTGCCGTGCGGGTAACAATACACAATTAGCTGGTTCTCGGCTGTAATCTCGTCGGCAGTTAGCCGTAATAACACCGCCGAGAACTTCATCTGTGTGACGTCTCCACATTCTAGAGTTACCGTTACGAATGATATCGAGGCTTACTAAAATATTGTCAAAAAGAGCTTATATATTCCCTCCGCCTGGTTAACTTTTGATAATTGTGAATATAAAATTATAGAGGCTGTTTAAGCTACAAATAACGTAACGAATTTTCTCCTCGTCGCTTCGAAAGTCACTTAGGAAGTTTTTGTGTCTAGATAATTGCAGAAGCTCGTCAATTTTTGTGGTAACGGCGGCTGGCGTGTTTTTTCCTTTTTAAAAATGTTACGTGACTGCAGATGATTTCTACTCTAGAAATTTAGGCTACGTTTGAAAACGAAAGTTTCTTAAAAAAAAACATTTCGCGAGACGTGTCTTCCCATCAGTAGCTGCTCTTTGGGTTCGCGTATTCGATTTCGGTGGCTTTATTGTTCTGAACTTGATATTTTCTGTATAAAACATTAAACCGCAATGTATATCACTCTAGTTAGCTATACAACTTGTACAAATCAGAGCTAGTAATACTGCTAATTAGCTGACACTTAAGTACCGTATAACAAACATGCTAAGTATGTCATTGAACGTATTCGACTTTCTCGTTTAAGTATTGTTCTAAGAATATCTATCAGAATTTATAATAAATATACAGGATGTAATGTTAAGGGTCTACTCGATATGTTGAAGCATCTGTCGTAGTGATGGATGCAGATGTTACGGCAGCTTATATTCGTGTTTCAATAACTCGCAAAACAATCTCAATAACATCTCATTCCTACCACACCTTGTGATAGTACATGTGAGCCACATCGTTGTAGAGCTCACAGTAAAAGTAGTAGCGTTGAAAGAACTTTTGTACACATCCTTTAGTAGTTTTACTATTTTTACTTTGTTTTATTTGTGTACCTGAGTGAAGATGATATAAATAGATGAGTCGATATACACGTATAGGTATAATATGTATCTGGAGTATTTATATCCGGGCGTGCTCGGCGACGTCCCGTTACGTACGTCACCGCTAGGAACGGGTTCCCGCGTCACGCGCCACGTGCTCGGCTCTACTCCCCGATATCCCGACCTAATCGCGACCACCATTACTGTAGATACTACTTTTACACCACGGTTTATATCGCAATTGCTCCTGAACGCAAGCGGTAAGTTAGAATTTGTAATAATTGAAGTCTTAGATGGGTCGTCGATTTTTATCAAAATATGTCAAAAACCTGAGTAGGTAGTCAACGAAAAGACACGATACTAGATAATAAACTTAATTAGAATTGTTTATTATGTTGTACACGGATGACAACTGGTGTTTAAATTTAAACGTAAATTGCCAGCAATTTTGACCAATTATCATTACTCTATTCGTCGACGTCGTCGTGTTTGGTACTGCGTGGTATATTGTTAATACAATTTAATATCGTTTTTCCTGTTTTTCTGCTTTTCTCTCGCAATTTTTCCAGAATTTTTTTGCTATAAGCCTCACAGATCCGGAGACCGTTCTGGAGTTATAGATTCAGGAAGGAAAACCCGACTTTATTTTTATATAATAGATTATATGATTCAAGTAAGTCGGTGATCCAAAATCACAAATACAAGAACACATAAAAATATTTTGCATGGATCTTCTATTACACATTCAAAAACTATCTCATCAAATAAAAATAAGTTCAGTCAGAGAAGTCGATTCAGAGCCAGATTGCGAATTTAAGTAATTCGCGCTATCAAACCTAGCCTATCACGATCAAACAAATTAAGTCCGGAAACTGGCTCTGATTCCATTTCCTCAACGGCAGAAGCCGATATTTTGGCTTGAGTGTTGCAACATCGTTAGGAATGTACAAGGATTCCGTCGCAAGTTCAGCTGCGGACTGCTTTCCAAGTCAAATGCCCACGTGCCTGAAGTTTTAAACACCTCCATTATGTACGTAGGACATTATTGAGATGTTTTGCATGACGATTCGACCCTATGCTCGAGTAGTACGGTTCGTTTTTGCCCGAACACGCTATAATGAGATACCGTCAAAGATTAGTCGCGTTCTATTTTCAAAAAATCTTTTCGCAATTTTTTTCTTTGAAGACTATTGCAGAGGAATTCGGAGAAGGTTTTCTAATCACAAGGCAAAACTATTTGTTACATACACACATACCTACATCTTTTTAACACAACCGTTAAATAAAAGAGCTACTATCTCTTTGTCTGCGGGTAGAACGGACGTCTCAAGATCAGCTGAGTATGATACAGTAAGTGGGTAGGAGGTAGTGAGGTTGGTGAAGGTCGGGTAATTAGACCAAGCCACAGTAATCAATACGATGATCTAGCGGTACGATTACATTGCGATATACTTGTTGCAACTGTGCCACACACACATACACACATTAACACACACGCGAACATATTCACTTTATTGTGAATGGTAATATAGACTATATCTATATTTGAATGATAATAATGAGCCTCCTTAAATATAAAAAAAATATATAATAACTAGCTTTTTAAGTCACTTTGCTCTCGTGGAATTCGTATATTTTTAAAAATATGATTTTATCAGAAACGTGATGTTTTAAAAACCAAAAGTAGTCTATGTTACTCTCTATGCTTTTAACTAAGTCTTTGCCAAAAAATCAACTCGATTGGTTGCTTCGTTAGAGCGTGAAGGAGAGACCAACAATTAAATAAACAGACTTTCCCGTTTATAATTGTAGTGAGGATAGTAAGGACAGTTACCCATCACAACTTTGTAACTTGCACGAGTCTTTAAAACACGGTTTTAGTATAGCATGAGTTAACCAGATCTGAAGATCTTGTAGCTCTAAGCAGTCCCTAGAAATATTATCACTTATCGTGACTCGTGGCGCTTGATATAAAATCTGAATCACCGGTGAATTCCGAGTAGGTAATCTTATAAAACTAGTTTAAGTTTATTTATTTGGGAGATAATAAACTTGCGAGGACGTCGCATCTAATAATACCAATAAAAAACTAATTATGAGTCGTACCAGTAGAATGTATGACGTTCCGCGGTAGATGTTTGTGTAGGTACGAGAGTAGCAGGATGTGTGTGTGCGGTCCGACAACACATCGACCTTAGCAAGGACGAACTTTATGATAATCATTAGGATTTGATACAAACACCTAAATAGCTGCTTCGTATCAGACGACTATATAAAGCTATGTTGAAGGCAATAATAATGGTATCTTGAACATTTTTTAAGGGAATAAAATAGTGCTTATGAGAGTTTTGCAAGGAATGTGTTATCACACATTGATATTTTGTTTTTTAATTGATATTATAATTTTTTTTTGTCGTAACTTTCAACGATTTTTTGATCCCGAACCCGTGGTAGGTAACGTAGTTTCGTCGTTCAGAAAGTGCACTTAAAGTACTTTGAATAAAAATATTTAGATTTTTTACTCTTGGCTGTTGCGTGTTTGTACGTTTTGTATATATGTAACGAATGTACGTCTGTATGTTGTAATCGCGGAGGCGTTACTGAAGGTCGCAGGTGTTGATGCCGACATCGCCGCGGTATTAGCTAAAGGTTAATGACATCTCGTCATTGTAATGATTATGCCGACGATCAGTGCTAACCACACCAGTATCACTTTACGCAAAAAATTATTAATTTTGTAACCAATTTTAGTCGTTATTGAATTATTTGTGATTGTCATTTAAATGTAAATAAAAAGCTTTTATTATTATTGATTTTGAAACAGACACAGTGTTAAATTAATTGAAAGATAATATTACTATAATTAAAAGTGTAAACAAAATTTACATTTGACGACGCATTTGCACAACAAAAGCTAATTGCGCATAATTTTAAACTAAATACAGTTTGAACATTAATCTATATTAATTTAAATTTTGAACATTAATTTTGAACATTAATCTATATTAATTTAAACAAAAACCAATTTGTTTTCGTTGAATTCTTTTGTATGGTATTTGGTAGCATCGACGAAATATCGTTGAATTCTTTTGTATGGCTTTTGTTAGCATCGACGAAATATCGTTGAATTCTTTTGTATGGTATTTGCCAACTGCTTTATGTGTTTTTTTTATTGTTTCTTTCATACCCTAACAAAGTATAAAATCTTTAGTTTTTGGCATAACTTAGTTGAAAAGATGTAGAGTAGCAATCGAAGTCTTGAAGACTGCACTTCAAGACACGATACAAAAAATGATATCAGATATATCTTCCTTATTATATTTAAATACATTCTTTGTAGTCTATATCGTTATAAAATATTGAAATAAAGGTACAAGTCCAACAAACATTAAACTTATCACTCTCTACATAACGTGACATTTCTGGAGCAATCCATCTCTTCCCTATTATGGATATTTCGGCGCACACGTCACGTCACACTTGACACTTGTCTGTTATCGGGCTGTAACTGTGACGTTATCGGATGACCCGGGGCCGGCGGTGTCCCGGACAGTAACGGTCGGACCTGTCCCGACTCGCCGACCGGACTGTACGTGTTACGGCTATAACTGTCTATTATCTTCAGATACTGATTGTTATGGTAGGGGAGGTCAGATTGCTATTTTTCTTGTAACTCGAGCATCGTGGAGACCTAGTACGTTTCGTATATAAGAAAATAATAACACCATTTTTATTTTAGCGGTGGGCATAGACGCTATAGCCATTTAGGGTTATAAAAAAGAAAAATAAATTATTTACATCGATTATTTTTCACACGATTTTAGGTAGGAAGGCTTAATAATGTAGTGGAATGTGACATAAAATATCTGGGATGCCTGGTTACGAAAATATAATCACAGGCTTACATTAAATTACATATTTTATATTTAAATCATCAGTGTTTTATGTGAAAGTGTCCTTTGGCATATTTTAACAACTCCTATCTTAATATCACGGTTTCAATGACATTTTGGTACTAAAAATAACTTTAACAGAGCCGAATTAGCTAAGAAAACTATAGTATGATAACCAGAGACATGTAAAAAGACTACCCTGCTTAATCTGACGCGCTCAAGTAAATAAAACTTGACCTCTTGGGCTCCCCTACTATTAGGGAAAACCCGCACGTGTAGAGTTTTGCTCCAAGTATTTTTGTAAATATCTTATCAGCCGCTTACTACTGAGCTATCTAGAATTACATGGTAAATTTTAGTTTTACTACTACTTGAAAATTGTTTAGTCATACGGTTAAAGAAATTAATATTTCTGCTTCATTGTTTGTGAATCGTGTAAAAACCTTTTTAACGCTTATTTTTTATTTACGTCGAATTTCAATTTAAGCACTTTGTCAGATTAGAAACCATTAAGTAGAAAATTATCAAAAATCCTGTATCCAGGCGCAGTTAAAATCGTGAAAAGAGGCGCTTTTTATATTGAAGGTAGTAGACAAAAGTATTATAAACTAGGTGATGCATGCAACTCCGTTGCGCTGAAACCCATTTATCATGCGGGAACCGTACGTTTTCCGGGATAAAAAGTATCCTTGGTCCTTTCCCGTGACTCAAAGTATCTCCATGCCATATTTCAGCACGATCGGTTTAACGGTTTGAGCGTGAAGAGGTGACAGATAGATATACACACTTTCACATTATAATATTAGCTACTATTGTGGACTGAATATTATAATGTACTTTATATAAGTAGAAGATATTGTGATCAGGTGCGGTGAGAGGGGACCGCTACGAGGTCCGCCGTGTATCGCGCGGTCACATCTCGACAGTTTCAGTATTCCGCGCACACTTCTCGCGTTCGTGAACTCCTGGTACCTGCGGCTGAGTTGCCATCCTCGCGCAGATTACAAGATTGCCTTTGATCTTGAACATTGCCCAAAATTGGTAATGAGAGAATGGCGAGGGAAGGTTACATATTACCTGTCTATACATTAGAAAACCGGCATGAAAGAGCGCTGTGTTTCGTCTTGTCAGTGAAATCTCTATCGAGCATCCAGTAATCTCACTCTCTTGCATCCCCATCCCCCTGTTTCCCTATTCCTTATTTCTTCAGCTTTGTTCACTTCCCCTTTAAAAGCTGGCAACTCTTCTGACAGGTTTTGTTGGTAACTTCTATCGGGTAGCCCGTTCGCTTATATACATTACACTCAAACTTCATAAAAAACAGGCACATTTTAAGAAATCATAACAAATACTACTTTTGAATCTATATTGGTAGTTTGGTACTCTAACTTGACTACTTGTCTTGAGAGATATAATGATTCACGCATCGGTATCGAGTGTCATCACATAATGACGACCGATATAATGACAGGACGTCCGCTTCACATCGCTAAATATGCGCGTTACACATTCACAACGCGTTTCTTAAATTTTTGTCGTAAACAAGAGGTGAAAAAATGATTACAAAGGCCCAAGTAAAATAATCAAGAAATTATTTTACTTGGGCCTTTGTAATATGCTAACTTACTATTTGTCATTAAATACTTTGTTCTATAGATGAGAAGTGCCTGCTTTTTAGGCAGATAATTACATGAGCTACTTATTATTATATTTCGCCGGCAAAACGACTTCTTTGAACCTGCCTTCGATGAGCGTTTTAGTATTCGTTCATTTGCTATTTGCAAGAATAGTGTAGTTTCAAGCAAAAAGTACGTTTCGTAAGGCGACGTAAATGCCATTCGAACTAAATTACAACGGCGAAGCAGGTCAATCCGCGATAATTGTGCCGAGCGATAAATGCCTTAGAGCCTTGGCCGATAGGAGCCACAATCGCGTGAGAGTTTCGCCGATCTAGTTCAGGGGGTAGGCGCCGAAAATGGTAGCGACCATGTTCGGTATATACGCCGTACTGCCGTGAGAAATATTTTATTGTTATGTACGAGGCTGCGGCGGCCAACCATTGTGTCGTTGAGAAAATGTCTAAGGACAAATTCAATTTCATAAAAAATACTAAAGCCGACGAAAACAATAAACGTATACAATCCGAACGTGACGAGGAGCTGGGTGGTCTGAGTTCAGTATTGCATTATAATAATATTATTATATTTAACATAAAAGTATTATTTTACCTCTTCTGACACTAAGCGGAATACCTGTCTCCTAACGCATAGGTCAAACTAAAACATTTAAAATAACAAAAAACCACACTTCTATGCTAATCAAGTGGCGCTATTTAAAACTATTTTATTTTTATTGCTGGCATTTAATCGGCACATAACAAAGAACGACTACAAAAATATTATATGCATTTGTCAATTCTAGATATGGTTGAAACTCAAATTCCTTAATCGCTTTGACACCAACCTTTTCAAACTCTTGTATAGTTAGTGTAAACCGTCAGTAACTAAGTTTTGACAAAAGATATTAACTCAATAAGCTTGTATATTGCCGCATTACAAGAACACCATGATATTAAGTTCTGCACACGGTGGTCCGCCCTACTGCTGAAGTTCGCCGCGTTCGCTACATTGCCAGCTCCCGTTCACCGCCGCGTACTTGACTCTAACGATTTAATTGCGACTCGTAATTATTGTGAAACTCGGTTTAATTGAAATTAAAAAATAAAATTATTGCAATTTCCGGTTGCAGATTAACATGTACATTGTACGAGGCGAGTCTATTGTGATGTTCCCCCGAGGTCGCGGGCCTCAGCGTTCGAGGCGGCGAGCGGGGGCAGTAAAGTGGAAGGTCGAAGACGAGGGAGGCTCTCGACGAAACGACAAACTAGAGACGATGAGAGAGTCGTGATGAGAGACTTTTGTTTATAAAACGTCGCGCGTGACGAAAAATGCTTTTTCTCCGCAGTCATCATCGGAAAATTACTCTTCGATACGTGGGAATTCAGCGGCCCAGGACGACCCGACCGACCTACCTAGGGGTGGACATCGAGGGGGCCCGCAGCAGGTTCGTCTGGTGGCGCAGCCTGAACAGCTTGTGGTTCCGCAGATCCATGCTCACACACAGGGGCACTACACAACGCGGCGAGGACGGCGGCGCAACACGACCGCGCAGCACCGCTCCTCCACTTAACTAATGTAACAATTAGCACACGAGAACATCGCAATCTTATTAACATAAAAATTTCAAATGTTCGCCTCCGAGTCATTAACGACGTAACGTTGGGAAATCTCATTCTATCGCGCACAATAACACGCGGAGGGAGAGAGACGGATAGCTCTGTTTATATTATTGTTAATCATCAACAGGTGATGATGTGTGACACCTCCCGGCGTCGCAGCCAGCAGGCTCCAGCCACGAAAATTCTGTAACGTACTCTTTTATATATTTACTGATTTTACAATATTCGCTGGAAAGTTCATGATTCATTACTTAATTTTTTAATTGACTTATTATTTTCTATAATATGCACTAAATATAACAATAATTGATGAACCGCACAAAAAATATAAAAATGATGTGTTTTAATTGTTTATATAACTACAGCCTACAACAGAGCACCGGTTTTATCTATAACGACTTAACACTATAACATAACTCCACTTACATATATTAATTTGAATTTATAAAACAAACATTATGTATAAGGAAAGTTGTTTATTTTAAATATTATAATGTATAGAAAGTTTGTTTGAGATTATTTAATTAGTTACATAATTTACACAATTTTGAGTTACATTTTCATTTGTATTTATTAATTGAGTGGCTTGACTGATTCCTATCAAATTTCAAACGAAGTTAATATGTTGTTTACTTTAACATGAAAAGCACCGCCAAGTGCGAGTTGGATTCACGCACAAAGGGTTCTGTACCAGTACAGAGCAAAAAATTCGGAAAACGTATTTCTGAAAGTTTAAAATATATAAAAGAAAGTTGTAATGGGAATCGAGCCCGGGCCCCTCCAAACTTATGTCGGCGTCCTAGTCACGAATTGATTAATACACTATCAAGGACAAAATTAGCACAAAACTTATTCGTTATATTAGAGCCACTCTCAAAATATTTTATTTATTATGTTTTAGTATTTGTATAGAGGCAACAGATACATATATTCTGTGAAAATGTTAACTCTCTGGTTATTTTAACCGTTCTTGAGTTACAGCCTGAAGACAGACATACAGATGGACAAAGATAGAAGTCTTAGTAATAGAGTCTCCGTCTTACCCTAAAAGCCGCTTTGCATTACATCTAGCGTTGCATTACGTTAGCGATTTTATTTTTCTCTCTAGGTTCCTCTTAATGTTATCATTATTTCGGTTACAAGGAGATTCTGATGGCGGTGTGACGTCACCGTTCGTCAGTCCAGCCCTAGTATATAGACCGTTATTGTCTCGACCGACGACCAGCGAATAGTTAAGCGCGCCGCACACCGCTCTCACGCCACCGTTACATATTCCTGCACGTCGCACCGTCTAACTGTAATTACATAGACGTCTATGTAAATCAATATTCGACGGTTGACTAAATCAAAATGACCTAAAACCGATAGAAGAGCGCCGGTGCTCACCAGTTTTACATCGTCAAGTGAAATTTCTAACATTTCGACGAGTACGGTATCATTCGATGAGCGTACCCGTTTAAAATAATTTTTACTTAATAATAAAAATAATATGTATGTCAATTGTCATAGCGTACTAATCATGTTAACTTTTGGAGTTTGTTGTTTTATCAGGAGGTCAGCACTAGTCGCAATGTAACAGTACAGTTGTGAGCGATGACTGGTCGGCAGTGATTAGCGTCGGCACTTACGGTATGCGAACTATATATGTACTATGTGTCATAAGCCTGTGAACTCTCGAACATACCTACGCCATGTCTGTGAACCTCGTTATGAACTTAATCGTTCCGAATTTAAATTTGGTTGCTGATTCTCGAAGCCTTAGGAAAGGTTAGCTTTCCTACACGATCATCCCATATCTGTTACAGTTGTTTTACAACAAACATCTAATGACGAGAATGTTTTGTACAACATATTTATTATATTTTTCATCTACGGCCGCCGTGGCTCATCTAAGTAGCGAGTTAGAAACTACGGAAAGATATTAATAAATATAAATGAGTCTGAGATCACGTATATGATAAGAACTGAGCTCCAAATAACTTCCGTGAATAATTGAGATAAAAGGTTTAGAAAGTTTGCCATTTAAAGGACATTTAAATAAATTTGCTAGAGGAAATAACCGATCAGGAAAGTTGTAAATATCGTAAGGACAGAACGTCAACGAGCGTGTTCAACAACATCGAGAGATTTACATGTACCGATTTGGGGCAATGAGGATCCATGCCTTAAAGGTACTAAACACTAATAGCCTTAATGACGTACACACGACCAACGTAGTCATACTATATTTAGGAGTTCGTGTTAACAAATTTAAATCTGATGCGCGTAAAATGTAAAAGTTCTAGATTTTTTAATTAAGACGAGATAAGAATCTAGTAGATACGAGCCGGTGTCTAATTTAG
Organism: Cyclargus thomasi; assembly: GCA_026546445.1. Taxonomy (NCBI): domain Eukaryota; kingdom Metazoa; phylum Arthropoda; class Insecta; order Lepidoptera; family Lycaenidae; genus Cyclargus; species Cyclargus thomasi. The sequence goes on from JAOTAV010051207.1 coordinate 11,793, forward strand.
AGTCGATTTTATGTTGTGGTGGGCGGGCAGAGGACTGATATAATACTGAGATGTAGCTTTCTTAGGTAAACCAACTGAGGGACCAACGCGGAGAAATCAGGGCAGGGGACCGAGATGGAGGACTGATTGTGAACTATCACGCGAGCTCAGAATTTTAAATAAAAAACTCGTGTGCACCCTCACGTCCATCGGTTCACACTTATCGGTGACGTCGACATGATAGCAAAAAAAATATATATTATAAGAAAAGATAAATATAAAAATCTCTAACTTTTTTAAGATAGTCCGCTAAGTCACCGCGCTCGTCCTTGCGAATACAAATATTTGAAATTCCTCGTTAATTTCGGCAGAACGAGTCCATTAATTAACATTTGGGCGAGGAAGTCGTTAGCGCCGCGTCACTTGGCATTTGCTACTGGTCCTGCCGCTGCAAAATCATTGAAAACTTTTCCAAAACGCTTAAAAATGTCTCAAACGGTGGTATTAATAGAAGTACGGAATTGTCGTTTTATTTATTTAATATCCTCAAAAATAAAACATTGAAATTCAACGAAGTATCTGTATTAATAACTGTAATATACTCGTATAACTAGACAGTACGACGTAACAACAAGCTAGCGTCCTTGATACTATTTTCATTATTCAGTGAGTTATCTGGTCTTAGGGACCGGCGCACACTTATCACTATCCATCAAATCGCCGCACCGGGCGAGAGATCGGAGAACGCTCACCGTCGGACGGAGATTATCGCCGAGGGGACAATAGCACCGACCACTACACGAGCAAAACACAAAAACATCTAAACGACATTCTGACGTTCGGCCGCATTCAAATGGCGGGAGATAATGGCGTCGGGATAAAAGAACCGTCGCGTCGCCGTGACGCGTGCGCGCGACACTCCTCTACGATCAGATTAGTACACAATGATAAATATGAATACGACCTCACCGCAGACCATTCTGCTCTACGGGCTCAGTGAGACGTGTGATAAATGTCACCTGAGCTGCATTAACGACGTGAAGCTCGAATTAACAATTTTTAATTTATCGATGCGTGATATTAAACGTCGTTTGCTTTTATTGTGACTAACTAGACCTCTATTAGCTCATCTCATTTTATTTACCGCTGTTTCGAGTTCGAATAGCAGTGTAATGTATATCGCACGAGACGTCAGATCCGTGTTACCGATAAAGCACATTACAATGCGCGAAGTGCGTCGACTGGAGTGTGCGCCGGGCCTAGTTTATAATAATAGACATTGTGTTAAGTAAAAACTATTAAAGTTTACTTGAAATTCGCGCTCTTGTGCAAAAGCCCAAGGTTCGTTGTGAAATGCCGTCAGTGTGCGCTCCCTTTTACTTGTCAAACTTCGTTACGTCACGTGCGGCGACGACGCGGCTCTAGAATCTAGACACAGACTGTCGTCTGCCTGAATCTCAGTTGAATTACAAATTCGGGTATACATACAACACCAGACGTGTTATGTTTTTGCAGGCTACTAGCTAAATATCATTCGCTAACAACGATGTGGTCAAAGCGTTATGGAAAATTTGGAGCGTTCGTAGCCTAGTGGGTAAGACTTTTGGTTCACACTGAGGCACATTTTCCGATCTCAGGTACATAATCCGGATGCTCATTACCGCTAGAGAGTTGCTGTGTTTCGTTCAGTGAGTGAGTTTACCGGTGGCCCAACTTCCCTAATCCCCCCATACATATTACCATTCCCTATTCACTCATAAAGGCCGGCAACGCACTTGTGATTCTTCAGATGTACGAGTGTCCATGGGCGACGGCAGTTGCTTTCCATCAGGCAACCCGTCAGCTCGCTTGCCCCCTAAATATCATAAACAAATAAAAAAATGTGTCAAATCTCATAATAGTATATTTGTCGGTGAGCTCGAAGAAGGGTTCATAAATAACACGATCGACGTTGACGTCTCTATTATAACGTATTCGAGCCCTTTAAATATAGACGTCTGAGAGTCCGTCTGTCAATCGTTGTTGTTTTGGCCCCTTTTGCATGACATAACTTGAGATATCGATGTCTAAGGAATAGTATGTATTAAGGGCATATTTTTATTTGTATGCGCATTTAAAAATTTCGTGCCCGGAGCCTTTTTGTACACGACGTCCGTCGGAATAAATCATTTTGTAAATGGCTCGCTTCATGTTTCAGTAATGTCCTCGACGACCGTTACTTTTTAATTTTTTAAAGTCTCCCATGAGGTCGCATCGAAAATAATTATGTTGGTCTTCGTCAACGAGCGTCGGTCAAACGATACATTTTATGCGAAAAATTCGGAAAATGCTCAATTTTTTATTATAATAATTAAAAATTTGTTAGTTAAAGTCGTACTTATAGTAGTCACAGAGGTTTTTTCTATATTATATCATGATGTTATATTTATATATTTGCTTACATCTAATGCTATCAATTCATTAAGTTAAGTTCTTTGTTACCCAACTCGTACTTTGAAATAGAACAATGAATGTTGGCTTAAATATTGTCAAATAGTATGTACAGAGAAAAGTTATTTTCACTAATTCAGTATTCCGAAGCGCACGCAGTGTCGGTGCCTGCCGAGTGCCGCGTTATAATATTCGCTCGGTAACTATATAATATTATTCAATTGTATGTCTGGTTACTGTTATTTTTTACGATATTTTTATGGTTCGAATGTACGTTGAATTTTTATATGTATGTCATCACAGTGTTTTCCATGCAACATTTTTTGTCTTTTGAATCTCTTATCTTTGCACAAAAAAAGGGAACAGAAAATTAATCGTCTTTTTGAGCACAGAGTAAACATCAATTACTGTTATACGAGTGATGGGCGACGGCCACTAACGTTATCGATTTTTTATGATAATTTGACAAGTGGGTTTCAACAAAGGCTTTTAAACTTTTAATAAAAAGATTATCCTCAATATCGTCCCCGTACTCTCGATATCCGCAAAATTACAGTCCATTTGGCCGGTCACATCTCTACATGACTTAGTATTACGTATTATGAGCTAAACATAATTTCACCCTTTGTAAATTACTTGCAAGATCACGTCGTTAAAATGGCTGGTTTGATGATTGTGTTATTTAAAAATAAAAACTGTCCGCCTCGGTCCACGATGACGGAGCGAATTTTGAAATAAAATCATCAAATAATAATGATATGTTTTACTCCGACGGTCTCTAAAGATACTAATCGTTACCTTTGTACGATCCGTACGAATAAAGAGATACGTTCTCGTGGAAGATGTTGCCATGTGTATTTCTGTTACACACTCATACGTGACATGTACGTACCTGAAACAAGTGAACAAAGAAATTAATTGAGACACAAATAAAACACGAAGTTATTAGTTATTTTGTAACATACGCTTGTAATATTATAAAATGCAATGTAGTACAGGTAAGTTACATATGTAATGTAGGTTACTAATGTAAACAAACGATACGACATAATTTTTAGTCATATAATAAAATGTATATAAATTAGGAACAAGTTTGTAAGAAAACATGTTAATTGTTTGAGTGTCATAAGAGTGAATTAAGAAACAACAAAATTTACAAATCGACGGCTCGATAAATTGCTCAATCGTTGTTATATCGATACTCGAGTAACAACACTACGGATATTAACATGACTGGTGTAGGACAGTAGCGCCGTGGTAACAGGGACGGTACCGAGGGTGATCACCGAGGTACCTGCGGGCTTCTGTCACCGAATACACATTATTATCTTACAGTAGACTAACACAGTCGTACATTTAAAGTCTCTAACAAGTTTTGCGCGCGCTGCGTAAGGGAGAATTGTTTGTATTCAAAAGTTATGAGGAAACCGGCTAATATGTGTGTATACGCTCGAGTGTAGCCAGTACGAAGTGCCTACTGCATATAATTTATAATGTGCTACAGTCATCTCCTCGTTATGTAACGATCAAACGCATGATAAAATTTGTACGCACCGAAATCGATTAACTTTCACCGTATCGATACGGTATAACTCGACCGAGTCGCGGACGCCCCGTTCTCGTGGAGCTCCGTACTCGAAAGGTGCATCTTCGCCGTGTCGGGTAATCCTCTCCTCGTCAATGTCAGATGTTATAAAATGATTTACCAGTGCGCCGGCAATTGATTTTGAATTGTAATCTCACGCCGCTACGGCTCATGTTAGATCGTAAATCACTAATTCGTTATTAATATGTTTCTGATAAACAGAAATGTAACACGAATGATTTGTGAAAGTCGTACGTAATGACTTGATGTAAAATGACGAGATTAACGTAACAACGGAGCATGTTACAATGTACAGCCATACCCAGCAGTGCCTGTCTCGACCAGAGGCACATTAGCAGCTAAGCACATCCTGTTGACATGGTTACGAGCCACA